>JAJMBU010000041.1:0-113635 GCA_030565405.1 Ogataea paraovalis | reverse complement strand
CCCCCCCCCCCCCCCCCCCCCCCCCCCCCCCCCCCCCCCCCCCCCGCCCCCCCCCGGGCTGGCTGGCTGGCTGGCTTGGGTGGAAGCAAGCTGGTGTCGCGCGGCTGCCTGCTGCAACTTGCGTGATGCCCGCCCGGAGGTGGTACTATGCAGTCTGCTACCATACGCATCCAGCTAGACTCGACTCCTCTCCGGGGTCGTTCCTTCTCTTGTCTGGTGCGCGGGAATCGTCGCTGCCTGGGGGCGGGCATCCTCGTTATCAGGGTACTTGGGCAAGTGCCCAGCTGGCACACTGACACGTACCGGGGAGCTGAGGTGAGGTGAGTTGAGTTGCAGTCGTCCCATCTGGGGAATAATTGCCCGGTCTTTCTATTGGCTGGCTACCCCATCATCTCTACCTAATGTAAACAAACACATGTGCAGCCCTCGTTGGATGGAAGAAGGTTATTAGTGGTAGTTACCTAGATGGTTCAGCGGAGAGAATCTCTAGAGATGTTCATAGGACAGGTAGACCCCCGATCAGGTCCAGTCCTTCCACTACGGAAACGATAGCGATCTCGACTCCAGCGTCCCGTCCCGTCCCGTGGGATCCGGGGCAACCCTACCAGGATCCCACCCCCTCTCTCTGCTGCTTTCTAGCAGGACCCCCTCCACGGGGCTCATCTACCGATCGATCACCAGTGACCACCCCCTTCCCCTCTTACTACCTCCTGTTGCCCTTGATTTAGCCTTGTCTGCCATACAGCAAGCGACCGTATCTGACAAGCTGTGAGTGACACAACGAGATGTGCACGCCGTGCCAGATCTTGCCTGTCGAATCTCGTAGATAAAATTGGGATACTCTCCCTCTACGGTTATATCTGAATTACTTGCGGATGCCCCTGCTAATTTACTGCGGGAACATTCGCACACAAAGGACATGTAGATCCGCAATAATTGGAGTATCATCAGAAGATCTCCGTAGGCTGTGACTTGTCGAGTACTACTTATATACATATAAAACTTACTTCAAAAGAATTACATAGCCCGTTTCCTTGTCGTCGACTCGTTATTTGATGGATCATACTGTTTATACCACGTTTTACTGACTGATACGAGCATTCCCTCAAAATTTTGTAACAGAAGGCTCTATGAGCTACAAAGTTTGACCTGTTCCATCTGTTTAGTAATAAATTTAGGATTTTAGGTACATACGGCTAGCTGGGGAAGGCTATAAGTAACATTACATGTTTCTCTACAAAACATTACAATTTACGTGTATTAACCTGCTATCTACTCAGTATACATTCAAAAAATACTCTTAACAATAATGTGGATAGATGTTTGAAAATTTGAAAAACTAATGGAAAAAAAAGAACTATATAAAGTATTAATGTAATAAAAAGGAAAGGAAAAGGGATCACCTCATAAAGCATTCATGCTGACTATACGATAACATAGTGCATTACGAAGAGTACTAAATAATAATTATTTATAATTATTTAATTATGTTCAGAAGGAGTACTAACGTCAGTAAAGGACTCGTGATCATCATCACTGGACTCTTCAACAATGAGGACATCGGTAATACCACCATCACTGTCCATCTCGGATCTCTTGTGAGTATATTGTTCCTCTGATCCAGAATCACTTGATGGATAGTCATAATCACTGAAGAAATGATGATGACCTCCCCACCCTCTTCCGACAAAAGAGTCAAACCTACCATAGTGGTGTCTATGGCGTCCACCACCTCTACCCCAATACTTGCCTCTATTTCCTCTAGAAAATCCGAAATAATCTTCTGGCATCACATATGGTGGTGGTGGGGAGGTACGAAATTGACCAGCAGAACCAAATCCATAATGGTGGGCACCCTTATCGAAGTGTCTATAATGGTGACCTCTGTATACGCCAAACGATGGCGGTGGAGGAGGGGGGTGTCCATTAAATGGACCGCCAAATGCTCCAAAGCTTGGAGGTGGAGGTGGTGGTGGAGGTGGAGGTGGAGCAAAACCATAAAATGAAGGGTCTTCTGGTAAATGATAGTGGTGGAATCTGCCCCTACCCTTGAAGTGTCTACCTCTACCTAGTCGTTCCTTGAAATCTTTCAAACCATCTTCGGTCATTTCTGGGGATGGGAAACTTTCTCTAGAATGATGTTTAGATTGATGGTGTCTGTGTCCGTGATGTATTCTTGGATTGAAATATTTCTCATTTTTCTGTGAAGAGCCTTCTTGAGTGGCATTATCCTTTGCGGTTGGTGGTTCAACAGGTTCAGCAGCTTTGTTTTCTGTGGTGGTCTCTGAGTGTTCCTTACGTCTAAAACGATCGTGTCTCTTCTCTAATCTTCTTGCTTTGACCCTTTCATTTTGTTGTCTTTCATTCAAGATTGTACTTAGCTTTGCAATTAGCTGGTGAAGCTCTTCAGAAGTTGCCTTCGTAAGATCGGCGTTGTTGAAAATTTCAGTCATTGCGATTGAAAAGAATTATTAACCAAATAGTAGATATCAAGCACTTTGAAAAGATGAAAAGTAATTAAGACATTTGAAAAAAGCACCTGAAAAGAAAGGAAGATATTTAGCACTATTTATATCCCAAGTTTTAAACTGAAATTCTAGCAATTTTGAACATCCTCATGCAGCAGTCATCTTGAGAAAGAAAGAAAAAAACGCAATTCTCTATTGTTTGCCATGGGATTTGAAATCACTGCGCCCGTGCAAATCCCTTCTTGCATATAGTTAGCGGGGCTGGGTGGTCATTCACCGAGCTCTGTGGCGCCCTTTGAAGCCGCAGCAATTGTTGCAAATTTCAATCACCGGGGGCATAATGCCAGCTGATTGGCCCGGTCCCTGCTATTGTGTGTGGGACTGGCCGTGTCGGTCGGTGTCTTTATCAGCTTTTGGATGTGATTATGCTTGCAGATAATTCTGGTACCACGCTTGCCACATTTTGAATAAGGACATTATCTTTTGTTCACCATCTTCGGCTTTCTAAATGGTATCAAACTTTTCGGACTAAAATCAAACATTCGATTCAACAAAATGAAAAATAAAAAATGGGATTCAGTATCTGACGCCATAAAATGTAAAATATTATGACTGTGGGATGAGAATTCTGTTCAACAGCGGTCCTGTTTTGCCTCCGAAGTAGCGGGCAACCGGGGAATAAAATTTGAACTTAAAACCTTTTAAAGCCGAGTGATTCCTTTTTACGGGACTCCAAAATTCCATAGAAGGAAATAGAGATTCTTCAGCTGATTTTACGGCATTCGGATCAAAGCGTTTGGAACCACTCATTTGTGTGCTTTCAAAGTGTTTTCCGAGGGCCGATGTCTTGAAACACTATCGCTGACAATGGGCAATTCACCAATTTTTGTTTTTTTTGTATACATATATATAGCAATTTGCTCTGTTTATGCAACACCTTATAGGCTTGCATGAAATTTGCCTCTCACTTTCATATGTTGATGTTTTTGCGCCCGTTTTCAAAATTTCGCACCTGTAAAGTTGTTCTTCGTTGAATTCCACCATTCCTTGTTATCTACGATGGCTTAGCTCTAAAAATAAATTGTTATATATAAGTATATACTACACTACTGACTGACGAGATTCGACCCCTGTCGATATACCTCACAAAGGCATTTATCACTTGACTATCAATAGAGTATATTTATGAATTTCAAGCATTGTATTATAACGTGCCCTATAACCCAACTATCCAGAATTACCTGCACTCTCTTTGTAAAGCTCTGCTACACGGGGAAGAACTGGAGCCCGCATTTCTCGGTGATCATTCGGTCAAAAGGGCTGGGTCGCCGAGTCCCCAGGTCCATCTGCCTTACGTGTGAGTGCACTAATTTCGAATTTACAAGTGCATGCATCTTGCTTTGTTTTTACTACCTTGCATTAAGTTGCGTCCGGATTACTAATACTTTGGTTTGCAAAAGCCGAACTGAGGCTCTTGTTTTGTTTTACTACCTTCTTGTTCCTATTAAATGAGCGGTTTGAATTCTAAGCCCTGAGGAAAGCCCGAAGCTGCATTGGTTTCAGAATATATTGACGGAGACAACAAATGTGGATGCAATTGGTTTTTTAGTGTTCAAAGGTGGAGGTTACGAATTAAAACTGAAATTATGATTTTACAGTAAACTGGTTGTTAAATTAACTGAAATAGATATATTTTAATATCGAGAAGATATGTATATGTAACCGTGCCAGGTCATGGCAAGATCGTTTAAAGAAGAAAAAAAAAACACAGAACAAAGAAGAAAGAAGAAAAGGAAAAAAAAATGAGAAGAATAGCAGGCAAAAACAAAACAAATGACAATAGCACAACAACAAAAAAATAACAAGACAAAAAAATGTAAATTATGCAGGAGGAAGTAAACGAATACGGAGTAGCAAATCAACTATTTTGATAATTTTCAAGTTCTCCTGATTGTAAAATGGTAGCAGCCTGACCCTTACTCATTTAACACTTAAAACACAAACAAATTCATAAAAAGAGTATCAATTATTTCTTTTGTGTAGTGGCAGCGATACCACTGGTAGTTCTATTATTATTGTTGGCTTGTTTCTTTTCATATTGAACTTGATAACCACCTGTACTCAATCTTTCGTTTCTTTCGATCAATTGGGTAGCCTTCTCACTTAAACCTAGTGCCAATTCTTGCAATTTGGTTGGCTTACTTGGATTTTCACTTTCAACAAACTCAATAGCGTTTGAAAATTGATTGATCACCACATTTAATCCTTCGTTGAAGATCATCTTGGAAACCGTTGCTTTCACAACTGATTCAGAAATTTGGAAGGTTGTGGCTAGGTTGGCAATAGAAAGCTTGCTGTAGAACGCTTGGTTCTTGAACAAGTAAGTTCTCAAAGCTTCTATTTGCAATTTCTCTAATAACATCTTCTTCAATTTGTCAGCATTGTTGTACAAATCCCATATCTTGACAGAATTAATCAACTCACTTGCCTTTTGCCAATCAGATTTGGCTAGGGCTTTAGCAGCTAACACTATGTAATCTCTAGTAGTTTCTGGAGGACCTGAAAAGATTTGTCTATCATGGTATTCTAGTACTCTTCTGAATGCCTTAGATGACATTTGTCTCTTTTTAGCAAATTCTGGGTTTTGGGCAATCTGTGGAATCTCAATCAATAGAGAAGCAGCATAGAAAGAACACTCCAAGAGTTCCAAATTAATGTGCATGTGGAAAGGTAATAATCTTTGTTTATCAACCTGCGTCTGTTGACTTTGGAATCTCTGATTTCCTTGTCCTAACAATTCTTTTTGTCTTGGCGAAGTGGCGATTTCGTTCAATAATTGTTGAGCATCCAAGATCAAGCCCGATCTGAAGGCACCTAAACCAAGTTGAACAAGAGCTCTGTTGAACAAAACTTGTAACTGTGGATCTGCAGTATGGATGGAAGCTTGTAAATGAGATAGCAATAACATATCACGAGCTTTGTAGTATTGATCATTGAAAGCATAATAGTAGATATGATACAAGACAGCTTTCTTTCTGAAGATGGAATTCTGTTGCTTATATAAATTCAAACATAAAGAATCCAATAAATTGTTGGTGTACTCAATATCTTGAGGGCCTGATTCGGATATTTTACCGAAGACCTTGGAATTTATTGTGGATGATGCCTCACTTAATGAATTCCATGCAGCATTTTCAACAAACATAATTAATTTATAAGGTTTGAAGTAAATATGATCCAATCTCTTCAAGATAACTCTGGATAGTTGATCGCCTCTAGATGTAGCCAAATCATCATCGCCGGTAATTCCTTCATAGTAAACTTGAGTTTTCACTAACAAAGTGTATAAAGAAGTTTCATCTCTCAATCTAGAGACATATTCAGTGGAATGTGGGTCAATATCTAACAAATGAGCTGTTAAAGCATCGTCCAATCTTTCAACCAAAGAAACAATTGATCCAATAACTTCTTTGACGCCATTACTATTTGCTTCTGGTTCAATCTCAATATCATCGGTTGGAGCAGCCAATTCTGTAACAGCGTAACTGTTGTTCTTTTGCAAAACATCCAATAGTGAGTTGATGTCGGCCAAAGATGCCTTCCATTGACTGACTGGCATGAATGGGGCCTTTGAGAACATATCAAATCTAACTGGGATCAAAAGTAGATAAATAGAGATTAATTGGTATGGGCTCGAGGTTCTAGAAATTAACTCTTCCAATGTTTGAATTTGTTGAGCTTGATCAATATTTCTCTTACCTCTTGTTTCAATGATGGAACGTAAAACAGTGAAAACACCTGCATCTGCTGTTTGAGGTTTGCTCTCTTCTTTAGCTTGTTGCTGAGCATTTGCTTCTAAAGAACCATTTTCATAAGTTTCTGGGTCTTTTCTATATAGTTCGATCTCTGATTGGAATTCCTTGGTCGATTTTCTAACTCTTTGTCTGACAATGTTAAAAGATTTAGATTCAGATGCATTTAACTTCTTTTTAGTATCTTTCTCTTGGAATCCTGTAATAGCATCCTCTAATATAGCTAATGATTTAATATATAATCTTGGAACAGGGATGTGGTATTGAGGAAATCTGGAAACGGTCTTTGATAACTTATCAAATTCGTTTGCAATTTTGATCCAGTCTTCGACCATGGAAAAGTTTTCGATTTGATCAACTGATGAAGCAATTTCGTCTAAATACTTTTCCTTTGCACTCTTGACAACCTTCTTTTCATCATCACTATCGCTATCCGAGTCACTGTCAGAGTCAGCAGAAGCTCCTTTCAAGAAATCTTTCTTCAAGAAGTATGATGGGCCTCTAGCTTTGCCCGATGTATAGTCGTCATCAGAATCGTCATCGTCGGATGCAGAAAAAGAATCAGAATCCCAATCATCAGATTCTTCATCCTCATCGTCTTCATCAGCTTCCTCAGAACTTTTGGATTCTTCACCAGCTTCAGATTCAGAGCCAGAAGAAGAGATTAATTCTTCATCAGAGGACAACAACTCTTCATCAGAGGAGATGTCTGATTCGTAAGTAGTAGCAAAAAATCTGGACATATTGTAAGTATGCTGTAACTTTTTTAGAAATTCTACTTCTGTATACTTGCTACGACTGCTAATGATTATTTAATTAATGTCTATTTTCTAGCAATTGGGTTATTCTATCACAAAGCCTCCAATCGGTGTTCGTGTCAGAGCTTTCCCCCTAGCTCTGGCATGTCTCTCACCCTTGCAAACTCTACACCGTCCGCTGAATTTTCGCAAAAAAAAGTTGGTGAAAAAATTTTAAAGTTCGTGCGCAAACTATTATAATGATGATGTAATGGATTAGCTTGCAACATTATGTAAATCTGTATGTAACTGAAATTTGTCTCTTTGTGCCTGCGCCGGGTAACAGTTGAAGCCCGCTTAGCACACTGATTACCTCTCAACGATCCTGATTCTTGAAAGTGCTCGAAATCGAACAACGTACATCAATGGAATATCAACAGGACGACAGAAAACATACTCGGATCTGCTTTTCACGTCAATTCCTTTTCAAGCAGATAAAGTAACTCAAATTCAATACTTTAAAGATGAAGATGCTAACAAAGGTATGTAACACGCTCAATTGAATACTTGTCGTTTTGATTTACCTGACAGCTCACGTTGCTCATATTCGTTGGAAGCTCGCATTTACGTGTTAATCCAGCATATTTCAGTTTTCCATTTACTAACATTGCAAATGACAAAATTTATTTCAGTTTGAATCGAAGTCTTCAAGAGCTAAGGGTGTTGCATTTCACCCTAAAAGGCCTTGGATCTTGGTCTCGTTACATTCATCGACAATTCAATTATGGGATTACCGTATGGGAACTTTAATTGATAGATTTGAAGATCATGACGGTCCCGTTAGAGGTGTTGATTTCCATCCTACCCAGCCAATTTTTGTCTCGGGTGGTGATGATTACACAATTAAGGTTTGGTCCTTACAAACTAGAAAGTGTCTGTTCACCTTAAATGGGCATTTGGACTATGTTAGAACCGTTTTTTTCCATCACGATTTGCCTTGGATCATTTCCTGTTCTGATGATCAAACCATCAGAATTTGGAACTGGCAAAATCGCCAAGAGATTGCTTGTTTAACTGGTCATAACCATTATGTCATGTGTGCCCAGTTCCATCCAACTCAGGATTTGATTGTCTCAGCATCGTTAGATCAAACTGTCAGAGTTTGGGATATTTCGGGATTGAGAAAGAAGCATTCTGCTCCACATGGTGGTATGGGTGCTAGATCATATGAGGATCAATTTGCAAGACATCAGGTGCCTCAACAAGACATATTTGGTAATACAGATGCTGTTGTTAAATACGTCTTAGAAGGCCATGACAAAGGTGTTAACTGGGCTTCATTCCATCCTACCCTTCCATTGATTGTTTCTGGAGGTGATGACAGAAACGTTAAATTATGGAGAATGAGTGAAACTAGAGCCTGGGAGGTGGACAGTTGTAGAGGGCACACTAACAACGTTCCTTGTGTTTTGTTCCACCCTACTGAAGATTTAATCATATCCGTCGGTGAAGATAGAACTATAAGAACTTGGGACTTAAACAAGAGAACTCCAGTCAAGCAATTCAAGCGTGAGAATGATAGATTTTGGTTAATAGCTGCACATCCAACTATGAACTTGTTTGCCACTTGTCATGATTCGGGTGTGATGGTTTTCAAGTTGGATAGAGAACGTCCAGCTAGCACCACTTTCCAAAACAATTTGTTCTTTGTCAACAATGAAAATCAAGTTCAGCAATACCAATATGACAAACAGCAAGTGTCTATGCCAATGCTCTCTTTGAACAAAGTTGGCAAGCCATGGACTAAGATCAAGAGTATCTCCTACAACCCTGCAGAGCATTCGATGTTGATTCAAGCTGGTGAGAATGAAAACGGGGTTTATGCATACATTGCTGCTCCGAAGGAGATTGTTGGTGCGATAGAAGCAAGCTCTAGAGGTGAGGGTGAAGCTACTGGTGCTTGTTTCATTGCTCGTAACAGATATGTTACATTCTCTAAAATCACGCATAAGCTTGAGGTTAGAGATTTGAAAAATTCCGTCACTAAAGTGATAGAGTTAGACCCAACTGTGAAAGATGTCTTGTATGCCGGTCCAGGTACGATTCTATTAATGAAGTCAACTTCAGTTGTTCACTATGATGTTCAACAAAAGAAGGAATTGGCCGAAATTCAGATCAACAATGCGAAGTATGCTAGTTGGTCAGCAGATGGTCAATTTGTCGCCTTACTATCTAAGCACACTATCACAATCGCGAACAAAAAGCTAGAAACTGTTATTTCGATGCATGAAACAATTAGAGTTAAAAGTGCGGCTTGGGATGATACTGGGGTTTTGATTTACTCCACCCTCAACCACATAAAGTACGCCCTATTGAACGGTGATAATGGAACAATTAAGACATTAGAGAATACAATCTACATCACTAAAGTGTCTGGCAAGAACTGTTACTGCTTAAACAGAAAGGGTGAAGTTGAAATTGTTTCAATTGATCCAACGGAGTATAGATTCAAGAAAGCTTTGGTGAACAAGAACTTCGGTGAAGTTATGAGAATTATCCAATCGTCTAACTTGGTTGGTCAAAACATCATTGGTTACTTACAAAAGACTGGCTATCCTGAAATTGCCCTTCAATTTGTTCAAGATTCCGAAACTAGATTTGAACTAGCCATTGAGTGTAACAATTTGGAAATCGCACTAGCGGAAGCTCGTAAATTGAACAACGCGATAATTTGGGAGAAATTAGGTAAGGAAGCTTTGTTGCAAGGCGACTTCACTATTGTCGAATTGGTTTACCAGCAATTACACAAATTGGAAAAACTATCGTTTATGTATTTAGTCACAGGTAATATGGACAAGCTTGCGAAGATGGAAATGATTGCCGAAAGTAGGGGCGATTTATCCTCTTTGTTCCAGAATTCTTTGTATTTGAACTCTGTTGAAAAGAAAATTCAAATGTTAATTGATGCAGAATTGACCCCATTAGCTTATGCCACTGCAAAGACTAATGGTTTAGACGATATTGCTGAATCCATTTTAGAAAGTTCGGGTTTGACTTCTGAAGACATTAGCTTCCCTGAGTTTGGACCACCGAATGCTGTTCCACAAGTCAAATTAGAAGGTACCAAGACTTGGCCATTAGAAAAGGCGTCTTTGTCATTCTTTGAACAGGCACTGACAGACAACATGGAATCATTAGCCATCTCAGAGCCAGCGCAGACCACTTCAGAAGTTACTACATTGCGTGGTATCATGGATGATGAAGTGCTGTTTGAAGATGCTGAACCACTGGAAGACGATGAAGGTTGGGATCTTGGTGATGAAGATTTGGATGTTGGTGTTGATGAAGGTGTTGACGAGATTGAAGTTGAAGATACTGGTGCTCTTGGTTCGAGTGAGTTGGGTACCTGGGCACGTAATTCAAAGTGTGCTGCTGGCTACATTGCTGCCGGACTATTTGAACCTGCTGCTCAAATGCTAAACAAACAATTGGGAGTTGTCGACTTTGAACCGCTAAGAAAAAGATTTATGACTGTGTACCAGGCCAATAAGTTATCTTTCACTGCCATCGATGGTGTGTCATCTTTGAAAACTTATATAAGACACGATCCTGAAGAAGAATCGGCCGCTAAGGCACTTCCATACATTCCAGGTTTCGACTCAATTGAGACAGACTTGCATGAGGGCTTCAAGTTATTCAAAGGTAACAAATTGGAAGAAGCCATTGATCTGTTTAGAGAAATTGTCTATACTATCACAACGTTAGTTGTTCACTCCAAAGATGACGAGGAAAAATGTAAGGAGATCTTGACTATATGTAAAGACTACATCCTGGGTCTTTCAATTGAGTTACAAAGAAGAGCATTGCCTGCCGCAGATGTGAAGCGTAACTTGGAACTCGCAGCCTACTTCACTAAGGCTAAGTTGCAACCGGCCCATCGTGTGAACGCATTGCAGGTTGCCATGACACAAGCTTTCAAAAACAAGAATTATGCTTCAGCCTCATTCTTTGCTTCTGAATTTTTAGCAATTATGCCATCTGGTCCAAGAGCGGAACAAGCTACAAAGATCAAGACTAAATCAGATTCCATTTCTACTGATGCTATCGAAATCGATTTTGATCCTTATTCTGAGTTTGACATCTGTTGTGGAACCTTTACTCCAATCTACAAGAGTGCTCCTAAAGTTACAGAAGCTTTAACTGGTGCAACTTATCATTCTTCTGAAAAGGGTACAGTTTGTAAAATTACTAAGATTACACAAGTTGGTGCTCCAGCATCTGGCCTGCGTATCTTGGCTTAAAAAGCAGTTGAGGTTTTTTTGTGTTACAAAATGGAAGGATTTATTTTTGTTTTTAATTTGTCATGTTGTTGTTCTTCTTCTTCTTTGATAGATATATAAGCTGTTTGCTATTCTTTGATTTCCACTTTTTTTTGTTTTTGTTTTATGTATTTTTTTCTCTTTTCCTATATTTTACTTGAGTTTTATAATCAGTTTGTCACTTACAGATTACTTTGGTGTACTTTCGTAAAATTTATTATGCTAATGAAGACTCGTAATTTTAAATTATTTTAAAAATTTGATTAACCAGATGTCTAGTTCGTAAAAATACATAAAAATCGTAAATACAGCGTTATTCATACCTTTAATTTTTTGTCACTTGTTTCCGGTGCCTCCACTGTAAGGGGACGTTTAAGTGTGGCCCTCTTCATTTGGTTCTGGTACCATGCATCAAATTTTTCAACAAATTCGGCTGGTCGTCCAATGATAGCAACAGGTAGCATACTCTTTATCTTGTTAATAATCTTCTTATAATTTTTATCTTGAAGTTTCTCCTTGTCAGATATCATTTGTAATTGGCTCTTATAAAAAGGCAACAAATTAGCTATGCATTGCAATTCAATGTCGTTCAGCAAAACATCGTCGTTCATTAGATACCATCCAATCAGCCAAATAACTTTTATAAAATTTGGGAATTTGAACCTCTCTGGTACTTTGGTGTTAATCTCGATATCATAGATTTTTAGATGGTTTGTTAAGCTCAACAAATTCAAAAAATTCCCTCCAACTATAACGGAATCGCAGGGAGTGTACACGGAGTGAATCCATCCAGATGGTAAAATCAACAAATCACCAGCACTTATGTCAATCTTAAGACCATTGTTCAAATATGCGGGGTCGATTGGCTCTCCTTCGGGAACAGATCCTTTAGTTCTGTTTTTTTTCGGATCATTACCATTCATATGCTTCTTTGATAGTTTAGGAATCAAGTCAGCAAGCCATACAGAGTTTTGGCTTTCCGTCAAGCACCATTTTTCATAGATTGTTAAGTTTTTCTTCGTTGGTGGAAACATCAAAAACTGCTTAGCACCTTGAAGAATGGTATAATAAACGGAGGTCCCCCCAAAATCAATATGAAAATCTGTGAATGAATTCTTAACGGACATCAATATGTACTTGCTAACCTTTGGTCTCTCGATATTGTTTTTGTCCAGGTTCTCCTTTGCTTTTGTTGCTGAGAACAGTTTGTTAACAATGTCTATCTCCAAAACGCTTTTCGGTAATTGGATTATATCATTGAGATCGGTTTGTGAAACTTCAAGGCTGATGACATTTCTAATTCGGTCTCTGTCTTGTGCAGGAGAATTAAAGTAATCCCGCCACTTTCCCACCGTCCACCCCGGAGAATTATTTTGCGTTAAGACATCCATCACAGGTATGTCTTTGGATTCGCCGACATGGTGTGCTATTTCAGTAACAGTTAGTTTGGGAAACTTGAAAGTCAAATTGTAGTATGGTTTGTAGTTAGGTAAGCTTGGATTACAATTGGGAATTAAAATAGGGATCTTCATCCCAGTTTTGAATATGATGTCTGTTATAGTTTTATCATCAATTATTCCATCTGGACTGCCATCTTTTTCAGGGGTTACTATGTATATCAATTCATCTAAAGGTCTATCATTTTCAAAATCTTTAAAGTTCTTGATATGTGGGTGGTGATCAATTTCCCTCAATTCCTCTCCAGCATCTAATGCAACATAATCAATCTTCCTTCTTGATCTAGAAGACTTACGTTTTAGCAAAGAAGTTCCATATTTTGGTTCACAAGTCGGGCAATGATACTGACTTATCAGATTGGTATCAGATCTTTTTAGGTTCAAACAATAGGTATGATACCATCTCTTACAAATCTCGCATTCGATCCAAGAAACTTCTAGGGACTCGTTAGAATCCAAATTGTCCTTACAAACGGGGCAAACTTCAGATTTTGGTTCCTGCCTTGCCATTCTTGGCAATATGTGGACAATTCTGAGCTTATGACGTTCGATTTTTCACTAACAAGTCTCCAGACCAAATATAGTACCAAATCAGAAATAGCCCGAACTACTATACCTGTGCCGGGTAAGTCGCAGTGTTCTGATTAGCTCATGAATGAGTCAGAATATTACTTTTTTTTCTGGCGGCCGACTCAGCACGAGGTTATAACCATGCCTATATAGCTAAAGATGTTCACCATTCCAGGTAAGTCTGCCATCGAAATAGGTAAAATCAACACCATATCCATTCACAAATCCGTCCAACACAATGATTTCGCTTCAAAGGACATTGCTCATGAGGGTGCCTAAAGTGCGTATGATCTCTTCTTCTGCTAAGAAGGGACAAGCTGCTTCCGATCTATCATCATCCTTTAAAAAGTTAAAAGAACAGGAAAAAACTATCAACGATGTTTACAAGGATTCCGTTTCCCGTACGTTTATCAACAACTTGGATGGTCAAGTGACATACGATCCATTTGATTTTACCCTCCACAAGTTGAACTACAACGCTAAAATCGATAGAAACATCAATGAAAGATTAATGAAGTCGTCGTCATTCAATGCTCCTGATATAAACCCATTGGATTTCTACTGTTTACCACATCTGCTATCAAAATATTTATCTCCATCTGGTCAAATTTTGCACAGATCAGTTACGGGATTGAGTCCTGCTAAGCATAAGTTGATGGCCAAGGCTATAAAAAGAGCCAGAGCTTTTGGCTTCTTGGGTGCGGTTTCTCAAGACGTTACATTTGCACCAAAGAGAGGTTCATCACTATGAGTACCTATGCGAGATGGAGTGAGATCGTTTGTATATATTTTCTTGTTATTTGGGAATGTTTGGGCATAGCTACTACGGTATATAATAAGCGAAACATTCCAAATTGAGCTGTATAAATTTGAATATTTAACCGAAATAAATGTAACCCATTAAGAAAAATAGAGACTTAAAATCAGTATAATCACTCGTCATCGTACGAATATAGCTTCTTGGCGTCAATGCCAACCCATTTCAAGTAAACTGTAGTACCATGGCCATATACGGACTTTAAGTTGATGTCACCATGGAATAATCGATTGTATGTTAAACTCAACGGTAGCCCATATCCCATTCCTGCTATTATGTTAGCTTGATTAGCACCAGTATTATTCAAAGTTTTGTATGAATCGCCATCCACTGCTTCAGCATCAAAAGTAGTGAATGAATATTCAAATAATTTGTCGAGAATTTCCGGGTTAATACCTTTACCTTTATCGCTGATTCTCACTTCCAACTTGTAAAACTGAGGACCTGGTTTATTCAAGTTTGGCTTATTAACCAATACTAAAGCTTCCACCGGCTCCTTGACATTGTTTTCAACATGAGCTCTCGTTGAGTTCTTTAGTATTTCATTCAAAACGTATTCTATATGTGCAGCAATATATGGGAATACAATAGGAGAATAATCTGCGTAGTCCGCTATATCGTTGATCTCCTCAATCGTCACTGTATCATCCTCATTAATCGTCACAGCTTTTGTTTTCAGTCCCACTTTTTCATCGTATTTCAGAGATGCCATATCATTAACAAACAAGGAAGATCTGTTCAGCACTTCCAACACATTGACATTTTTTTCAATGATACCCACTTCATTTAATTTCTCAAAGTCACCACCTTCGTTGATTAATTGAGAGCTCAACAATATATGATGATTAGCTAATAATCTCATCAATATTCTTTCCTTTAAATGGTCATTCAAAAATGCCTTGTCGTCAACAACATTCAAGCCTAAGACTTCTTCGAAACCTTCGTTCAAAACTGTCAAATTGTCGGTGTGCAAATCGATAGTTGTTTTCAAAACTTTGATGAACTCATTATTTTGCTCTAAAGTTTCTATCCTGAAATTCTTCAAAAATTCGAAATCATTGAAAGATGTAACTTCATAGTTTGGTGAACAGAACTCCACAAATTCCAATAGGACCTTTAATGTCTCCAAATAGGCATCATATATTTCTGCAATCTTTGGGTTTACAACTACAATATACGGTAACCCCATAAATTGTACCATTCTCTTAGCCACTAGCACTAACATATCATTCAATGTTTCGTTTGCATTATCCACTAACATCGAAGTTTTGCTATGATGGGATTTCGTGGAATTGAACTTAAGTAAATCATTCAAGGAAACGGTAGGCAGTGGTTTGGTTGCAAGTTGTTTGATCAGATTTTCAATTGTAGAACGAATTAAATGCTGCGATCTAACAAATTCATTAGGTAATTCAGATGGCGAAGGGTAGTCACTAATGAAGCGTTTAGCAGAGATTGTACCATGGCCGTTCGTAAGTAGTGGGGAGGCAATCAGTTGACGGTGAGACAAATTTGACTGCTTAAGGATTCTCTTAAGATATCCTGAGCTAGAAACTCGCAGTGGTAAAATGTTCCTTAACATCTCACTTATAATATAGAGGATTTAATTAATATCTGTTCAACATACATCAAAATCTTGGGTTTTTTGACTTCCAAATGTGTTCTTGTAGTTGGAATACGCTTCTGGTATTTGAAGCGGATGAGCCTGCTTGACAACAAGAAGTTCTCAAGTATAAGAACGTGATTTTTTGTCACGTGCTAATTTTATTGCAATTTTAAACTGCCGAGTCTCTTGAACTTCATTATCAGGAGAAAGTAGCAAGTAAATCTGAGATCGAACACTTGCTGTATCGGATAAAAAAAATGTTAATATTTAAGGGGCTAGTTTTCTGCAGCGAGCTTGTAAACAATTTGTAGAAAGGTCTTCGCTGATTAGTACGAAACCGGAGCTACACCCTTTAAAACCAGTTTGGGACTTCGTTGACGACAAAAGCCATCAGTGATAGATAACGTCTGTAAATTGATTGCGATTCATGCACAGGATGGACTGAATTCAATTGAATTCATATTTTAGATTCCAAGAGCATTTCCAGTCCACCACTCAAGCCAACTGCGCAGTTTTTGTTCTGCTTACTCGGCTCAGGAATGTAACGAGTTTAAAGGAATATGTGTCGGGGATATGAAAAGACTATTGGGGTCGGGAATCCTAGTGCAATATACAGATAGTAACAAAAGGTTCTTATGAGACTGTATTATTGAGGGAGTATGTTGAACTACGATGAGACACTCGACGATGCGAGACTAGAATGTTTATTAAACCGTGGTATGCATTCTTCATTACAAAACTTAACAATTCTGTTAATTCCTCAACGAATTAATTGTTTCCTTTTTCATCATAGAAGTTACGGAATTCAGACTAATTTAAAAGTATAATTAAACATCTTTCCCTTCCTGAGATAGGAAGTAATAGAGGAAAATACCCATACTAATTAAAATTTGAAAAGAGGGAAGGTATATATATATTATCTACTGTTACGAGGCCCACCAAATATCACCAAAGCGCCTAAAAGCTCACAACAAGACTTCTGTTGCAAACACTCAACAGTGTTTTCCTTATCAGCGTGGGAGCCGCTTCCGGATATAGAATCGACGTAAACAATCAAGCAGACCGACGCAGCAAAATCACACGCAACAAATCGGCTGCACTGACGGCTGCATTAAACCTTCACAACCTGAGATTTTATCCAAAGCGGATGCTTTATCACGATCAATAACTCAGTTCAATTGCTTCTTTTCATAGTAATAGCAATAATAATAATTGCTGCTATTTTTGTTATCTAGTATTGGAGTGTTCTCCGATTTTTGTCATACTTCAACCATAGAATTTGTGTTTTTTGTTTACATTTTCCAACACCAGACTCGCAACAGACTAGATTTCGCACTAGCATTACTACTTTGTTTTCCTTGATCAAAACATTAACGTTTCATTTCAGCGATGTCTACCCCTGAACAATATTCCCCATTGAATCCAAATAATAAGCAGACATACAGTGCCATTCCAATTCCTAATAGAGGAACTGGATCTAACGCTGGTCATGGCCCACACCAAGGACCATCCGGTAGAGGCTCCATGTATTTCAATTCGCCAACTACAGGCAGCTCCTTTAAAATGCCCAACTCAATTAGTGGATTTGCATCATCTTACCATAGAGCTCAATCATTCAGATCGCTAGAACCTAGAATAAAAGCATCAAGATCTTACTTTCATGATGACGAAGAACTAATTGATCCCGATACTTTAGCACCTTCCCAAATGGGTCGCAAGATTTCAACTGTTTTCTATGGAAGAAAACCCAGCTTTGATTCTTCAACATTTGATGAAGCTGCTGTTGCTGACGATGCTAGTTTTGCAGACCATTCATATACTGATTGGAACCAGATTCAGTCTAGATCTGGCTCAATTCACTCTTACGCTGCTTCTTCGTTCGCTGGCCATGGCCTAACTTCGGTGTTATCTAATGACCAAGATTCCATTTTCATTAAACAAATTGAAGATAGAGATGGTAAAATTGTCACAATGCTTGCTCCTAGATCTACTGTCGCACAAACTATTTTCAACTCTATTAATGTCTTGATTGGCATTGGCATGTTAGCGTTGGCCAGAGCGATGACATATTCTGGTTGGTATTGTGGATGCTTTCTATTAGTTTACAGTGCCACTATAACATTCTGGACTGCAAACTTGCTGAGTAGGTGTATGGATACGGATCCAACTTTATGCACTTTTGCCGATTTGGGATATAAGGTATATGGAGCTAAAGGCAGATTGTTTATTTCAATTTTATTTTCCGTTGAGTTGCTTGGTGTTGGTGTCTCATTAATTGTTTTATTTGCCGATTCCTTGAATGCATTATTCCCCGAGATTTCGATTATTCAATTTAAATTCATTGCTTTCTGCGTTTTGACTCCATTTTCATTTTTGTCATTAAGAGTTTTGAGCGGGATCAGTTTGCTAGGAATAACGTGCACAATTTCATTAGTTATATTGACTGTTATCATTGGTTTAGCAAAACAAACTTCACCAGGTTCCCTTCATGATCCAATGCCAACAAACTTATATCCTACTTCTCTACACAACCTCTTAGTTTCCTACGGTATTATTCTAGGTCCATTCGGTTCCCACTCGTTATTCCCTGCGTTGAAGTCCGATTTAGCAACACCAGAGAAATTCAAGAAGTGTTTAAAAGTCACATATTCAGTTGGTTTCTTTGCTGATACTACCATGGCATTGGCAGGGTTTGCCATGTTTGGTGCTGGTATAATGAATGAAGTTACTAAATCATTGTTGACTACACCGGGTTTACCTTCCTTCGTTACTTTATTAACCTCTGTGTTTGTTTCTATGATTCCAATTGCAAAAACGCCAATAAATGCATCACCCGTGATCAACATTCTGGAGTTCATGTTCGGAATCACGAACCAACAGTTAGAGGACGCACCAACCACATTTTGGCAACACATAAGCAGAATTCTGATTAAGATGTTTGTTAACATGATGTTTGTGGTTATATCAATCGTCTATCCTGAATTCGATAAGATCATTGGGTTAAGTGGTGCCTCATTATGTACCATTATTTGCATCATATTACCTTGTGGTTTTTATTTGGAGCTATGCAAACCAAAGAATAGATGGTTCTATCACATGGTAATGATATCGTCAGGCATTATCGGCTTATTTGCTACTATTGCTGCTGTTGTCGATTAGAGACAATACTTGCATATAGAGATATTAGGTTTTTTTCTCATTTCTTTCTTCATTACAATTATTTTCGCCATATATATATTACTACTTTCAATGTATTACCTTTGAAGCTTTGTTTATAAGAACTGAGTCAAATAAAAATAATACCACATTTTTAAAGCACAAATACGGATATATATATATAGATATAAATTACAAACTAAGGATAATGCTGTTGATGTAGTCAATACTGCTTAGTTTCAATTTTCTGTTTCTTTTCGGACTTTTCTTTCATTTTGTTGTGAATCTTTCTCTTTTTAGCTCTTCTCAATCTCTGTTTCTCATCTCTGTCCAACTCACCTCTAGCCATGGTAATACCAGACTTCAACGTAATTTCATCAGCATCTGCCTTATTTCTAGCTTTGTAGATTTCTTGAGGTGCCAATGTCTCGGCGTTGGACAAAGTCAGTGGTTGAGCATCCTCCATGGCAATTGTGGAAGTTTGAACCTTGATATCAAGCAATTTTTCTTTCGGTTTCGGAACAAAGTGCGCAGAACACAATGAATCTAATTTATAATTTAATTTGGTGAACAATTCTCCAATCTCATCGTGCGCTCTTTTCAACTCTTCACTGATAGTAGCCGAGTCATCAGTTGAATCACCACCATTTTCTTTGGCATAACTCTCTTCGTATAGCTCAGTTAAAGACTTTGTAGACTTCTCTTCAGAAACTTCAACTCTCTTACTACTTCTGAAGTTAGATATGTCGGAAATAATACGCCTCTGCACTTCATCAAACTGGCCACCTTCGATACGTCTTTTAATAATATCCTCCAAAGATTCTGTCGTCTCTTGAGTTATCACAGGCACAGGCTTCGCTGTACGGTCAAATTCAAGTTCTTCTTCCAACAATGCATCAGCATCCCTGTGTTTAACAGAAGCTTCACCCTTCATAGTCCATTTCTTTTCCGCTATAGATTCTGCTTCCAAAGCTTTGATCTCTGCTTTTATTTTCATTTGTTGTTTTTCAAACGAAGAAAGATGTTTAATTTCAGTTTCTTCCGCTTCTTCGTCTTCAGAAGAATAACCATCCTCGTTTGCGTAGTCATCCATAGCCGAATTAATCGCATCATCGTAATCATCTTCACCAAGCTCTTTGAGGTCATCTTTTTCTGAGAAAGTTACTGACTTCTTCTGATTCAAGCTTCCTACTTCTACTTGGGTTTTGAAGAAATCATCGTATTCGTACATCTCATCATCATCTTCATCATCCAAGTCAGCAAACAAGTCAATTTCCTCCTCATTGTCATCATCATCATCTTGATTATTGTTTTCCATTTCCAGCACTTGCTTGTTGAAGCTATCAATCGAGAAAAATTGATCATTTAGTCCAAATGCATCCTTCTCTGGAACTAAATCAACGTCATCGTTTTTGGTATCTGTATTTACTGATTCGATCTCATTTGGTTTTTTACCTTTGAAGTACTCTTCGTAGTACATACCATCATCATCTGAAATGTCATTATATAAATCAATTTTTGTTTTATCATTGTAATATTCGATATCTTCATCAGTTTTAGTTGTGTCTTTGTTGAATTTGTCTATGGAGAAAAACTTGTCGTTTAAACCAAACTTGTCTTCTGGTATTTCTTCGTCACCATCTTCATATGAATCGCTTCCCTCTTTATGGAACTCTTCATCTGACATAGAACCTTGATTATATTCAGCCTCTTCATCTTCACCTTGATCTACTTCTTGTTCATTAGCTTCATCATCAGTTTGCTCTTCCTGTCCGTCATCAGAGTCCTCTTCCTTGTCAGACTGTTCATCTCTATCATTCAATAGACTCCCATATCTTTCTTTCAGGTCTGAAATCTTACCAAACAAAAGATTTTCATTAACACCATCAATGACAAGCTTCACCTGTCCCCAAACTTGAGAAGAGACCAAACCTTCAACATAGATCTCGTCTAAGACAGAATTATCTTTGGTGATAGGATCCAATATCGTTTTCACTTGATGGAGTATTCCATCAGCAGTTATGTCTTCACCAAAGACCGATTGCGGATTACTAGCTAACTTCTCCAGAATATTAGACATGATCACCAATATATTTCCCAATCCGAGTTCTCTTATTCTACTCAAAGATCCATACAACACAATTTGCATCAAACAATTATTTATTTGAGCTTCCTTTGTTACAGATTAAAATTTTTTTTTTCAAACGCAATGCATGCAAGAGATGAGCTTACATAAGTATTACCATAAGCAAGCATTGGAGTCACAGACGCGACTGTAAAAGGCTGTGCAGACTGCAGCTGGAACGGAAGACAACTCCACGTGGGGATATTATGGCAGGGCTCTATTATTGTTTTGCATAGTGTTTGAGCCTTATATTGCATATGTAACCAGCGTGGTGCAATATGATAATAACCAATGACCATGCAGACCAACTAGCAACGACCTGATATCTGATTAACAATATATATATATATATAGAACCTGCCTTATCCCCGGAAATGATCTTTCGAGACGGTGCGGTAAGTCTTTTGCAAGAATTTTTTTTGTTACACAGATTATAGACCATATTGATTTATGACCTTGACATTTGACTGCAACCTGCAATGTTTATTCTGTCTTTGTTGTCTCCATATTTGTCCATAATACCAGCTGTATCTCAAATATACCAGAAAGAGCACTGGCAATATTCCCATGACCAAACGAACTTGCTAAAGCATTGCGGCGGAATGGGACCCTGGGTGCAGGGAACCGGATTTGGGATTCCCTTGGAGATATCCAACACTCATAATCTACAAGTTGATCAAGTTGTTATATTTTCAAGACATGGAGAAAGATACCCCACCACTTCTGTGGGATCTGATTTGAAGCGAGTGTTCGAAAAGTTGAAAAACACCAAAGTTGACTATTATGAAGGGCCACTATCTTTCGTGCGGGACTGGGACTATTTTGTTTCGGATGATTCCTTACTAGAAATGGAGACAAACTCATCCAGATATTCAGGTCTCTTGGACATGTTTAATCTAGGCCGGGATGTTCGTATTAAATATAGTGACTTGTACAAAAATAACACAAGACTACCATTCTTTACATCAAGTAGTCAGCGGGTTGTCGATTCCGCCGAGAGTTTTGCGAAAGGATTCTTCTTGGGCGAAGTTAATGATTTTGATAAATATGCAGCCATCCAAATTTTGCCTGAGAAAAGAAAGCAAGGTGCAAATACATTGACCACTGGTAGAAGTTGTGCACCATACAGCAAATACGATCGTTTTCCATCCAAGAAAGGAAAAGGGATATTTAAGTCACGACCATTTTTGAGGAAAGAAGCTGAAAGATTAAATACACTTTCACCTGGGTTTGAAATAACTGAGGACGATGTGTTAGCATTATTAACTTACTGTCCGTTTGAGTTGAATCACAGAGGTTATAGTGAGGTGTGCAATGCCTTATCGATGGAATCATTTTTAGGTTTCGAATATTTAAGAGATGTTGAATTATGGTACACAAAAGCTCAACATCCATACACCTTCATGCTTGGATCGGTCTATATTAACGCAACTTTATCTCTACTAGAACAAGGTCCCGAGAATTTGGATGACCAGGCCTTGTGGTTCAGTTTCAGTCACGACACTGATTTACTGTACTTCTTAAATGCTTTGACCGTTTTAGATCATCAGACAAAAGATCTACATACGAAGCACATCGATTTTGGTAGATTTTTCAAAGTTTCAGAATTGATACCTATGGGTTCTAGAATTATACTTGAGAGGTTGTCGGATGCCGAGAATGAGAAATACGTCAGGGTGATTGTCAATGATGCTGTTATCCCATTATTGCACTGCCAAGATGGTCCTGGATACAGTTGCAACTTGAAGAAGTTGAGGTTTATGTTTGAGGAAAGGTTAGCAGGAAGAACGTACGCTGTGGAATGTGAAGTAAAACATAAGCGTCCTCAATACTTGTCTTTCTATTGGGATTGGAAAGATGGTACATACGAATAAACCTGTGATGTCTTGCATGCACGCATTTAACTTTTTAGGTATAGCGTAAATGCGGTTATATAAGAGTTTATTAATAAACGAGTAATAATTAATAGGTTCTTTCCAGGTACTGGTACAGCCTGCCCTTATAATTAGACTCTAGTAGACCGATCAGCTACGCGAAACGACGCGTCGCTTCCCAGATAAACGACGTGCGAAGCCAGAATTCAAACTTCAAACACCTCCACGATACGCTGGGAACCCGAAACTACTGACAAGCAGGCGGTTAATCTTTTTATTCCCGTCTTTGAAGCTAGAGTTTCGACCTTTGGGTTTTCATCATTAATTAGAGGGTTTGCCAAACGTTGTGTGGACTGTGAAGCGTTACCAGGTTTCATAGTTTCAATTATTCGCTTAAGAGGCTCTTTTCAGCTACTCCCAAACTAGTTTGTGCTCCTTAAAGTAGATTTCAGTCATATCAGATATATATATATATACCCATAGCTGCTTAGACGATAAGAAACTAAACCGCCAGAAATTATTTTAGTGTCATTTATTAGAAACTGATATTAATTTTGACTTCATTGATTAAGATTTAATAAGATAAAAAGGTGTATATCATTCTCCTGTTTCATCTGCGACTTATACCCCCGTTTACCGCCATTCACATTGTAATTTAAATTCCGATGATGGAGGAACATTCACACAACTGCAAAAATTGTTCTTTACCAATACAGGAGGGCCATGCTTATGAGTTAGGAGGAGATAGATGGCATGTCAACTGTTTTAAGTGTTCTAAATGTGATAAACTGCTTGGTGTGAACTCAAATTTCTTGGTTTTAGGCACTGGAGCATTAGTTTGCTCCGATTGTTCATATTCTTGCAAGTCATGTAATAAGAAAATATATGACATGGCTATTTTGACTGGTGATCAGGCATATTGTGCTAGTTGTTTCAAATGTAAGTCATGTAAGAAGCCAATCGAGGATTTGAGGTACGCTAGAACATCCAAGGGCTTGTTTTGTATGCCTTGCCATCATAAATTAATGGAGAAGAAAAAGAAATACGAAGCTATGAGACAGTTGAAGCAAAAGAGTTTAGCTGATTCTAAAGCACCGAAGAATGAACAATCTACCGATTCAGAATCATTGAAAAATGGGAAAGTTACAGGCGACGATTCTTCCGATCCAGGTGATCAGTTAACTCCAACTACAACCCAGAAAATACAAGTCACTACTCCTCAGAAAGTTATCAAAAGTCCCGTTATTCCATCGAAAGAATCTTTTTCGGGCATTAACTCCATGAACTATTCTCCAACTCCCCACAAACCGACGAGCATCCCAATCCCAATCCAGGACAATTCCACCTCTTCGCAATACAATGAAAGTAAAGACAATAACAAAGACGAAGAGGTATTGATAATTCCATTGAGATCACCGATGAGATCGGCACTGACTCCAGCTCTGCAGCTAGCGTCCGAGTTTGAGACACCGAAATTAGAACAGCAATCAGAGTTTAGAGTCACAAGCCCTATTAACCAATCTCATATTTTGCAAAGGCAATTGAGCCCGAATCATATCATTCAAAATAAATCCCCAATAAATTTAAATGGCCTGTCTTCTCCAAAAAACCGTGACGCTTTTATATTCGATGATACAGAACCTGATTCATTCATAGATCTGGGCGATGATGACGAGAAAGAAGAAGACCAATCAATCTCAAGTGCATATAAAGATGATAGAACAAATGCCGAAAATGTGGCTGTTGACGACGAGTTAAGATTTGATCATCACTCATATATGAAAAGCCCAATTAGATCTCCTTACAAGACTCCTCCAACGAGTACAGTTCCACAAACTCCAGATAGGCCTCTTCAACCAACGGGCCTAAATATCACTGGGCTAAACATTAATGATCACAGCAATTCTGTAATTACTTTGCTCGACAAGGAGCGAGAGCAGGCTGATGATGACTCAGATTTTAAATTGAGATCCAGTCAATTCAAATTTGGTGGCCACAACAACAGCAGCGGCGAATCTGCCAACAAGAGGGCCAGGGGATCACCTCTTTTGGATAGAAAAGAGGGCAACAATATTTCAACACCTCATTCTCGCAAAGGGTCTGGTGGTATTGGAAGATCACTTTCTTTAAAAAAGGTGTTTCATATACATAAGCGGAGTGTAAGCAGCACTGGTGGAGCTGTGCAGATGCCCGACAGGGACAGAGTTCAGTCTCTGAGAGATACTTCATCATCACACGTTGAGCAGGATGAAACATTTGACTCCTTAAGTGAGACACTAAAGCCATCTGCTTTTAACAACGGATTGATCGATTATAGCAATGACCACAGAAGGGTTACATCTGATCAAATAGCAGAAAGCCACAAAAGAAATTTATCAGATCATTCGACATCCGCTTATCAAACTCCACCTTTGCCTGTGTCTACATCATTCCATACTAGATCACACTCTGAAACAATCTATGAGACCTCAGATTCATCTCCATCGCAAGTGACTCAATTCGAACAGCAGCTGAGACTTTTAAAAAGCGAGGTGATGTCATTGACTAGCAACAAGGCGCTTTTGATGAAAGAAATACAACAGTTACAGACTCAAAAGAAAACTTTGGAACTTGAGATAGCCGATAGACACATAAAATTGAAAGAACTGGATTCTTTGACCGTTACAAAGCAAACTTCAAGAATCAGCACCGATTCAGTCTTGAGACCCCCAGTTGTTAATAATGATACCTTACTGTCGTTACAATCATCTTCAACTGAAGAGGTTCAATTCCAGGAAAGTGTCTCAATGTCATCGACCTCATCGAGCCCCACTAAACAATTACAGAATTTCACAAAATCACAAACATCAGCTCAACAAAGTAAACCACCACAGCCATTACCACTAGCATCGTCATTACAGCAGCAACAACAAACTCAAAATGTAACTTTACCTTTACATCATAGAAAACTTTCATCTGTGGAAGATCTACCGACACCTAGTGCTCACCAGTCACAAATGAATTCGGCATCATCCGATAAGCCAAAGAAAAATGGGTTCATACGAAGAATATTTGGAAGTAATTCAACTGGTGTAAATGGTCAACCAGGGTCTGGCGGAATATCCACATCACCTTCGGTTCAGTCCATCAGTTCTCCGATGAATTTTAGGCAGGGTGACGACTCGTTATTGACATCATCACCATCAAAGCAATACAGCTTAGGATCGGTTGAAGGATCACAGCAATCAAATTATAACCAGCAGAGCAATCCTATTGAAGAACCGGATTCAAAGGCAAATGGGCTGGGCATATCTGCTATGATTAAATCCAGATCTTCGAATTTTATGACTCTTAGAGGTAACAGTGGCCTGTCATCCAACGGCTCTAATGGTAGCAATTTGAATGATAAACATCTCTCTAAGTCATCTTTACAAGATAGAGCGGACTATGAAAGACGATCCGTTCCATTCATTGTAACTCGTTGTCTACTTGAAGTTCAAAGCCGCGGTTTAACAGTGGAGGGTATTTACAGAGTCTCTGGATCAGCTTTAAGTATTGATAAGATTGAAAAGTTTTTTGATTCCTTAGATATCAACAATGAAAAGGAGCTATCCAAGTTACCAGCTGTTCTGGATGGCGATATCCATGCAGTTGCTGGAATGTTGAAGCGGTACTTAAAGAAATTGCCTGATCCTGTTATCCCATTCCGTAATTACGATCATTATTTGGAAATTTCAAAAATCAACCAGGATGAAGTCAAGGTCAGTCAGTTGAAACTGTTGTTGAACGATTTACCTATGGCCAACTTGAATGTTTTATACCAATTATCCGAACATTTGAATTTGATAGTCCAAAATGAAAGTTCAACGAAGATGACTTTCAGTTCGTTGGCAACTGTCTTTGCTCCTACTTTGGTGAGAGACAATTCGATGAATCCACAGAGAGAGATTTTGGATACCAGTGCTAAAACTATAACCACTGAATTTTTATTGCGAAACCACAAAGATTTATTCGAAGAGTTTGGACTGCGCTAATTTCTATATTTTGTACTATTTTATTGCATTAACTTGTTAACATTTTCTATTTTTGTCTTAGATTTCATTTTCATTTTTTTAAACCTTAGAAGAAGCCTTTGAGTGACATATTTCAAAATTTATATACACTGTGATTACCTTGAATATTCATTTAGGTAGTGATACCCTAAAACTTACATCGCTCATTACTGTTACTATTATTATTGCTTTAATTTATTCTTTATTCTGTTTACTTTTTTTTAATTTCGGGGTTTATGAATTTTGTGCAATTAAATTAGACAAACATTTTTATTATTGTTAAAGTATTTCAGCTTTACATGGCGTAGAAAAAAGTTTGAATTGGTATATAGAATGCAAAAATCTGACCATATGAGAATAGATAGAAACAAAGTACAAGGTCAAACACGCTGACCATACCTATTCATAGCTCGTCTTGAATGAACGGTGTTATATACAAGAATGGGTACAAGTAACAATCCAATTGAAAATTAGTTGACATCAGTGATCAACGAACTGGAATACATTTCCAACCGTCTATTACCTATCCTCAATAGATGTTCAATAGCAGAAAAGTCTCTCTTTGGTATGGAGCGATATTTTTGGAACTCTCCGTGGATGAAACTTATCCAATGTTGCCTTTTTTCAACGGGTTTATTTCGAGTTGCTCGTAGACAACTTCTGTAGAGTGACAAAACTTCCTTCTGTAGGCCTGAAAATTTTAAAGGTTTCACCTTCAATGCCATTGCGAGATGGTGTTTCTTTAATATATGGAGAAGTGTGTTGATACAAAACCAAAAGTGGTTGGTTGCTGATTGGTCTTATAAGAAAGCAATACGTTTATTCTGGAGCTTCAGATCGATTACAAAAAAATGGCAATGAATCACGATAGATAGATATTCACTTGGATGCACCCTTTGAATTGTGGAGGTGCCGAGAAATCCCCAGAACGCTGACTCAGCAAGAAACCCTTCATTCTGTTCCAGTTAACACGAGAACATCGGCCCCACTATCGGCTCCACTATGGGTTACAGAGGGTCCAATAAAAACTACTTGTGATTGATAAAATAAGTTTGTTATAATGGAGGAGATCTACAGTAACATTTGATATTTGAGGGAACAGGAGCCTGGCGACAGAGCACGTAAATAGCACAAAGGTTTGAAATTTTCTTGCGTTTGACGTACGTTAAGCCAGTTTCAAATTTGAAGATTATACTGAAAAATTAAGTATTTCGAATCTTGCAGATCCGAAAAGTAAACATCAGAAGGATTTTTTAAGTCCCAAGAGGATTATAGCACAAATGTCGATCTTGTAGAGACGATAAATTGTAAACGCCAAACATCCCTCTACAATGTGAAGAAATTTGGGAGAATCTAAACGAAACATTTCGTAGTTTTTCCTGTTCAAAAAAAAAGTAGATATATTTTTTTATATTAAGTTAAAATATATTTAAATATATATTAGCACTGTCGAGGAAAACCAAAACATCATCTTCATCTCTTTTTAACAAATATTATATATAGTAATTACTCAAACATAAGGTTAAAAACATTTAGTAGAAAGTTGTTGGTCTCTTTGAAGCGTATAACGAAGCAGACTTGGTGACTCTGTGAGGTAATGGGAACTTCAAGTCCTTGGTCAAGAATTGTCTGATGTATTGTCTCTTAACATCGTCGGTCTTTTCTAATTCGACAACCTTTAAGATGTGGATAGATCTAAATCTAGCTCTGTGTCTTGCAGCCAAATCTTGGTACATGGTTTCAACAGCACCAACTCTGGTAACATCTCTGTATTCCTTGTACATGTTGTGGGTACCGGATCTTGAATCGTATCTGATCCAGATACCGAAGTTCTTGACCTTGGTTGGGTGAGCTTCAGAGATGACGTTCAATGCAACGATTTCACCAGAAGCCTTCTTAACCTTGTGCAACTTTTGTAAGAAGTACCAGTATCTAGACTTTGCAACAACATCGTTTGGAGCAAAGATTCTCATACGGTATAACTTTGGTTCTGGAACCGATTCAGTTGGTAACTTTCTACCGATAACTTGGTATTCATATAAACGAGACACTATTAGATGAAAATAAATAATGTTAGTATTACTTGAATGTCTTACTTATTTCAGGTCTATGTTTGATTAATTATTTGACAGTTCATCATATCTTTCTATCACTAGACATTTTGCTGATCCTTTTATTTCAATATGAACTATAGGATACGTATACAATCTGTATTTTGCAATACATCTTAGTCAAGTTGCATTCATAGATAGGTTCTTCCACCTCCCTTGAACAAAGCTGTCTTGCAAGATGTTGCTTGTCATCTTGTGAATATATAACGTATTCTCTACTGTTCAGAAAATGTCACACGTGAATCAAAATTGCGTCGTTGTCAAACCAATAAAAAGACATTTAAAAGTAATGTGATTATCAACAATTAAAACTATCTGAGATTGATGTTATATACTAATTGAAGATCACAAAGATAGTGAAGGAAAATACATGTTTTCATACTTTTTGATGCTTGAACTAAATCTAATTTCTATTGAGTTATGATAAAGGTCTATATGTAAATAATCTTCAAATAATCAAAAACAGTGCTATATGATGTTGGTAGGTAACTTACTCTTTGGTATACTGATATGTTATGGATCTAATGAACTGTTCTCTATGAAGAAGTCGAAGAGCACATTAACGTATACCTAAAATTTTCAGTTCTCCCAGAGTCCACTATAATTTTGCGAGAGACTGCTTGGAAAATTCGTGGTCTCAGACTCCAGGCCTGCCGGAAAGGCAGCGGGAGCTCGCCGTCTGCGGGAGGCTTTTTCGGAATGATTGAGGTGCAAGGTGTTTTAGTGCGAGCAAGAATTTTTGAACCCTTTTAGACCTGATAATATATCACGTGTATCAATATTTATTTTTCAGGTCTGGATTCTTGTCAATTTCATCGTCGACCTAAAACTGAATCGACGCGTCGTTGTTATAACACGTGATTCGGGTCACACTCGAGATTCTGAGAATCGAGATGGCTCGAATTTTGAGATCGCTTTCGCTGTCTCCTACGGTATATATATATTGCTTGTTAGCGCAGTGTATCAAGGATCATGTATTCCTGAGCGAGCGAAGAGTAGTATGGAGTTGACATCAATGGCCGCTGCTTATCAGCAACTATAAGTTGCAGACAGTAAGCAGTGGACTACCAGTTGAAAGATAGTCAATCACAACGGTACACTGTAATGATCGAATGGTGATTATTATATATATAGTTATTATAGGCTAGGTTACACAGCCTACAAACTAGGCCCAATGATCTATACTACCTGTAGCTAACAGTTGCCAGTGCTCTTCCATTCGCTTATTCGTTTAGATCGTTTAGTCGTTTAGACAGTTCATTCTGGAGCTGCATCTGTATTTGCATATGCACTGAAATCATCGACGGGTCTGCATCAACACATACAGGCAAACTGGAGCAGCGTGGCCGGCAGTGTACAAATGCGGCCAAATGTCTGATCAAAATCATGCGATTTTGACCGCCGCTCGTTGAAAAGCAGAACAAAGTGGCGTGTAACAAGGGGCCCATTTTTGTCCTCGCTCCCCTTTTTAGGGCGATGTGATGGTTTGATTTGACTGATTGGCTTGCCTGGTTTGGTTCGTTTCTCTCGTATAACATCCCTATTATCTTTTGGGGTGATTATATTGAATTTATTTGTATTTATATTTATCCATCGTTCTGTATGAATCATCCCTCTATCTACGTAAATGTATATATATAAATATATAAGCATGTGCCTAGTTTTTGGTCTACTCGGTTGAATCTTGTCTCATACCTCTTACATTTCAATTTGCTTTTCAACAAAGCATTCCGTTTTCTTTTTTCATTTCCTTTTTATTTTAATTTATTTTTTTCAACTAGATTCAGTTAATATGTCCGAATTGTTTAACAGCACCACCTTGGAGAAGGTCAGTGCTCACTCACTTCTGCAAGTAGTGAACAATGTCTTCGAAACTCAAACGCAACTCAACATTGCTGAAAAGTTATGGGCTTCTTGGTATATTTACATGCAGAATGATATATTAGCTACTGGCTTGCTATTTTTCTTAACGCACGAAATCATGTATTTTGGAAGATGCTTACCATGGTACATAATTGATAAGATGCCGTATTTTAGAAGATGGAAGATTCAACCATCGTATATTCCATCAGATAAGGAACAATGGGAATGCTTGAAATCTGTTCTAAAGTCACATTTCTTAGTTGAAGCTCTACCTATTTGGACCTTCCATCCGATGTGTAAGAGATTGGGGATCAGTGTTTCGGTTCCTTTCCCTTCATTGAAGACAATGTGCTTTGAATGGTGTTTATTTTTCATTTTGGAAGACATGTGGCACTATTGGGCTCATAGATTGTTTCATTACGGACCATTCTATAAATATATTCACAAACAACACCATAGATATGCAGCTCCCTTTGGATTGACTGCTGAATATGCACACCCGGTTGAGGTCATGTCTTTAGGTTTTGGTACCGTTGGTTTCCCAATTATTTACGCATACATTACAAGAAATTTGCACTTGTTCACCATCACTTGTTGGGTTTGCTTCAGATTGTTCCAGGCTGTTGATGCTCATTCTGGGTATGACTTCCCTTGGTCCTTGCATAAATTCATTCCATTCTGGGCTGGTGCTGAACACCACGATTTACACCATCATTACTTCATCGGTAATTATGCGTCAAGTTTCAGGTGGTGGGATTACACCTTGGACACAGAAGCAGGACCTGAAGCCAAAAAAGACAGAGAAAGAAGAAGAAAGCTAAAAGCCGAAAACGGTACTAAAAAGCGTGCTTGATGCTTGAATCATGGAATGATATATAGTTAACTATTATTTATATGGGCCTTTATAATAGAAGAAGAGCCTTTTGCGGCATATATATATACATGTATGAATAATGGATTAGATAAGATTGCCTTCGCGCGCAATCAAATCAAAAAAATATGGAGATATAAATAAGCATGCAAGTAAAAGGAGCTGCAGCTATCAGGGTAGTGTAACCTACTTACCCAGTAGAGGAGTATCAGAACATTATTGAGTGGCGAATACAAGTCACTAGAATTCATATACTGCTTCAATCCAGAACTGAAACAGTTTTTGTTTTGTCCAACTCTAATATAAACAGATACATACTCTTCTATTTTCATTGCATTTTGCTTACGACCTACCTGTTAATGAACAACCAAACCCATTAAAAGTTACGGCGGATCTGTCCAAATCATATTGTTAACAAAGTTAATAGATCCCAACAACCAACTACATAGACACATTTAAAGTTTCACCACCATTATAATGCCGCCACAGATAAATCGAGGTCAATTGATGATGTTGATCATCTTTCTTATTTTCATGTTGCCTAGCGCACCACCAGAAGATGCTGGGTTTCCTCCAATAAGCCAAAGAAAGATGATATTAGCAGCCATGAAAGATGAAATGAGACAATCCCGAGATATACTCGCCAATAGCACTTACATAGAGGGATACAGGAATCTAACTGGATTTAGATTGAGCTATGAAGACGCTTTACTAGGACGGAATGATTCCGACTGGCCTTTTGATGATCGGATTGGCAAGAAATTCTCTGAGACTCAACAATTAAGTATCTTACCCGATGTTGTCAGCAAACTTGCCAAAGATATCTGGAATACAGAAGAAAAAGTAATAGCCAACGATATTTATCATGATGATGAAGAATACGATGTTCTAGAAAAGAGGGAAAATGTTATGGAACTCAAAACGGATGATAAAAAAAAGGGATATTGGTTCAATGTTACGGGCGTCCTCAGAGGATCGTTTATCAATTCCCAAGAACAAAACCTAACCCCTATACCGATGCCAATACCTTGGTTTTATAAGAATTTAAGCGATTTTGATGAAGTTAATAGACAAGTCGATCCATTCGAGCCAACCACAGATTCATCAACTTCTACGTTCGACTCAACATTAGCTGCTTACGCTATCCCCTCTGATAGAGTTGGTAACGTTTCTGATCCAAACGGTAATTTCAAAATTTCCTTACAAAACTACAATATAACTGATGTTGAATTGGACTCGACATTAATAACAATGAGTATAGTATTGAGAGATGTTGATGATAAAAAAGACCACAACTTACATTTGACAGGTGCTTATTACCCAAAGACCGGCAATTTACTTGCGGTCACTAGATCTGCAAAATTTGCTGGTATTTATGCATTGCCACATTTAGTGTTACAAGATGGGCATATATACAATGATACTAAACAACTGATGATGGCATCCAACAACCAATCAGATATAGAGGAGATTGGTTTTGACAGAGTTGAAGTTTTGCTAGATTTAAGTGCTAAATGTGAGTATATATCCTACCTTCATTTAGAATCGACTAGTTTAACTCCCGATGAACTGAAGCAGATTGACGATGAACTACAAAGACCTGTTGGTAGACCTCATGCCAACATTCCGGAAATGAAGATAAGTTCAGGATTACTGTATTCTCCAGATTGTGGTATTCTTTTGAATTTGAAGACTGCGGTTGGGCCAAGACAAGAAGTTTATGAAAACAAATTGCAAAAGGTTATACTAGTTTCAGTCTTACTAATCTCCATTCAAATTTGGTTATTCATCAAACAAATGAATGCGACAAATACACCATCCACTATCTCTCGTATTTCTCTGTATACAATCACCATTTTCAATATTGTCGATGGTTCGATATGTTTGATTGCGTTGGGGTGCTCCATATTGTACAGTTCGTTATACAACCAGTTCTCAGTCTGTGGATTCTTGATATTTACATGTTCGTCCATATTTGAAATGAGATACATGATTTCAATTTATTCTTCACAGATGAATGAACGCTCGATCGATTGGAGAACAGCATTGCAAGGTACTCCAATTGACGATAGACAAAATGCGGCTGCGGCTGGTGGTAATGACGGAACCTTACCGGAACCTGCCACTCAACCTGTGGTAGCACAAGATGAACAGACAATTAGTGGCCAGTTACATGTTAGATTTTTCTTTTCTATGATTGCATTTTCATTTTTGGTTGCTAATGTTGTGCTCTGGCCAAAACGTCAACGTATGATATTCGAATACATATGTGGAGGCGTGATTTATTCTTGTTGGGTTCCTCAAATATATAGAAACGTTATTAGAGGTTCGAGAAAGTCCTTTAGATGGGATTTCATGGTTGGTACATCAGCCGTCAGATTCATTCCACTTGCTTATATAAATCTCTTTGACAATCCATTCTATCACCGTAGAGATAAGCGAATTGTGATCTTGTTGGGTTCTTGGTTGTTGATTCAATTGTTTGTGATGTGGTTACAAGAGCTACTGGGTTCGAGATTCTTCTTACCAGAAAAATACTTACCAAAGACTTACGACTACCACCCGGTTTTATCATTTGACGATCTTGAAAATGGTTTCAGTTTTGAGCATGGCCATACAGATCATCGCCATTCGAAATGCAAGATCGACTGTGCCATTTGCATGAATTCGTTCGAAGTGCCTGTGTCTAACACGCACGATATTCTCAATACTCGAGATGAAACTTCTGTCACCAATGCCGCATTCAACTTGATGGCTAGAAGAGCTTACATGGTGACACCATGCAGACATATTTTCCACACAGAATGTTTGGAAAACTGGATGAAATATAAATTACAGTGCCCTGTTTGTAGAAATAGTTTACCACCTTTATAATTTTCCCATCGCTTTTAATTTTTTTTCTTTCCTGGTTCATATTAGTTCTCCTTTGAACAGATATTGTACTAGTTTCTTTATCCTTTTTTGTTACCAAAACATTTATGAGTCATATTATAATCAGTTTGAGAGATGGATCCCGTATCGCGAAGCCGGAAAATTTGCTTAGTATCTCCGACGCTTTGCGGACAATCTTTGCAGCATATAAATATGTAAGATATGGTTGTGAAAAACTACTCCATGTAAACCATAACATCAACATACGCTAATTAAGATCCAATCCATAATACAAAAACCACAGATGGGCATCTCTAAGAAAATAAAGGCGTGTCTTTTCGACATGGATGGACTCATCATCGACTCCGAGTCCGTCTACACCATCTCATTCTCGGAAATCTTACAATCTTCAAGGTTTAACCACCCTGAAGGTTTGACATGGGAGAACAAGGTTAAACTTCAAGGTCTACCCGGTGTGGAAGCAACCCAAACCTTAATCGATGCGATGGACTTGAAGAACGTGACTGCTGAAGAGTTGTACTATTTGACATCAAAGGGACAGCAGAAACTATGGCCACGTGTGAAGTTCATGCCTGGTGCGTTAGAATTGATCAAGACTTTGAGCGATAACGGTGTTCCTATTGGAATTTGCACTTCCAGTGCTAGAGATAAGTTTGAATTGAAGACGGGTCACTTACAAGAAGGTTTCGGGTTGTTCAAGACAGTCGTCACCGGTGACAACGAAGTCATCAAGGGAAAAGGTAAACCGTTACCGTTCATTTGGTGGTTAGGATTGTCAGAGTTGAACCAGAGATTGAAGGAGGATGGTGAGATAACAGAGGATATCAAGATCGAGGAATGTTTGATATTTGAAGATGCGGTGCCAGGTTTCATTTCTGGCAAGAGAGCTGGTGGGTACGTGATTTGGGTTCCTGATCAGAATGCGTTGAACTTGATGAGTGAGAAGGAAGTGAAGGAAATGATTGGTGAGAATGGTGAGTATGGAGAATTGTTGAAAAGCTTAGAGGATTTCGAATTATCAAAGTATGGACTTTAGAGATGTTAGAGATAATACGTATAGATAGAAGTAAATGGTCTACAGTAGGAGATGGATCTCGCTTCGCAGATTGCTGGAAAATTTACATCTCCGAGGCTTTTCGGACTGTCTTTTCAACATATAAATATGTGATCTTTGGTTGTGAAAAACTCCCCTACGTAAACCATAACAGTAGAATAATCTAATTAAGATCCAATCCATAATACAAAGAAACCACAGATGGGCATTTCTAAGAATATAAAAGCGTGTCTTTTCGATATGGACGGACTAGTCATCGACTCCGAATCCCTCTACACAATCGCGGCCTCGGAGGTCTTAAGATCTCCAAGGTTTAACCGTCCCGAAGGTTTGACATGGGACAATAAAATCAAGCTTCAAGGTCTACCCGGCGTGGAAGCCGCCCAAACCTTAATCGATGCGATGGACTTGAAGAACGTGACTGCTGAAGAGTTGTACTATTTGACATCAAAGGGACAGCAGAAACTATGGCCACGTGTGAAGTTCATGCCTGGTGCGTTAGAATTGATCAAGACTTTGAGCGATAACGGTGTTCCTATTGGAATTTGCACTTCCAGTGCTAGAGATAAGTTTGAATTGAAGACGGGTCACTTACAAGAAGGTTTCGGGTTGTTCAAGACAGTCGTCACCGGTGACAACGAAGTCATCAAGGGAAAAGGTAAACCGTTACCGTTCATTTGGTGGTTAGGATTGTCAGAGTTGAACCAGAGATTGAAGGAGGATGGTGAGATAACAGAGGATATCAAGATCGAGGAATGTTTGATATTTGAAGATGCGGTGCCAGGTTTCATTTCTGGCAAGAGAGCTGGTGGGTACGTGATTTGGGTTCCTGATCAGAATGCGTTGAACTTGATGAGTGAGAAGGAAGTGAAGGAATTGGTTGGTGAGAATGGTGAGCATGGAGAATTGTTGAAAAGCTTAGAGGATTTAGAATTATCAAAGTATGGGTTTTAGAGACCTTTAGATACCCCTACGTACATTGAAATAAAATAACAAGAATCGAAAATAAATAAGTTTTTTAACAAGAAGATTTATAAATGGTAAATATAGAACAAGAATTTCAAGAAAAGAAAAATATTCAAAGAAGAAAATACAACCAACCAAGACAGAAACACGACCGTAGCCATGCCCACGCAACAAATATGTAAATTATATTCATTTTCTCTTTTCATTTTTCACCTTTTCTAATAAGGGGCATTACGGAACAAGAAGGAAATACTTTCACCGTTATGTAGTCTTCTAATGGATTCAGCCAAAACACCAGAAACATCGATGGCAGCCAATTTAGGACAACCCTTCAATTTTTCTTCAAATGGAACTGTATTCGTGCAAACCACTCTTTCCAATTTAGAGTTGTTAATATTTTCAATGGCTTTGCCACTTAAGATACCGTGAGTCACTATAGCAATGACCGATTTGGCACCGTTGTCCAATAACACCTCTGCAGCTTTGGCTAGTGTACCACAAGTATCGGCCATATCATCAACGATAATACAAACTTTTCCGGTAACGTCACCAACTAACACCATTCTACTCACCTCATTAGCACGCGCTCTTTCCTTGTGAATTAAAGCGAAGTTCAAGTCCAGTCTATCGGCCAATCCAGCAGCTCTCTTTGCACCACCGGCATCTGGTGAAATTATGATTGCGTTGTTAACGTCCAAGTTTTCCTTGATGTATCTAACGACGGATGGTTCAGCATATAAGTTATCAACAGGAACGTCAAAGAAGCCCTGAATTTGAGAAGCATGTAAATCCATGGTTATAACGTGGTCACAACCTGCGGTGGTTAACATATCAGCCATCAATTTGGCAGTGATCGGAGCTCTACTTTTATCTTTTCTATCTTGTCTTGCATATGGGAAGTTAGGCAAAACAGCAGTAATCTTTCTAGCAGAGGCAGTCTTACAAGCATTAATCATGATCAATAATTCCAACACCTTGTCGTTAACTATACCGGAACCAATCTGCATAATGATATAGATATCTTCATCTCTGATGGATTCACCGATCGAGAAGGAAACTTCTTTATTGGAGTCACGTTTAATGTCAACTGGTGTCAATGGCAGACCTAATCTTTTGGCAACTAGTTCAGCTAGACCTCTGTGGGTATCACTTGCCAAAAGCTTGATGGAATTTGAAGACATTGCTTATTAGTGTGATGTTGGGTTTGCAAACAAAAGGATGAAAGGCAACACTAATAGTCAGCAATCCAAACTAAAAAAGATACAAATCGGGAAAATGAAACCGCACTATAGGTGATGATACACAAGGAAAAAGAAAGAAGACTTCAAACCCCATAAAACTCGAAGATTAAGTGAACAACAATAATAATTACAGATGGTCTTTTCTTTAGTATAAATTTAAAGCTGCATGGTCTGAGAAAATAAATTTTTCTTTCCCGCACCTATGAAAAAAAAAGGTTAGCTGTGCAGGGATGCGACTGAGACTTTCGCGCAAGCGCCCGTGTCCGCGCGCAAAAACTCCGGGGTAGCTAGCTTATATACTAATTTATAATATAAACATGCTTGCACGCTCATACCATATATAGCTGCATTAGTTTGAGCTTACTCTCTTCCTTGATTTTGTTGTCTAGATCGAATTACCTTATATTTTGAAGCCAAAGTGGAAGTAAATCAGACACTACCGGACTTGAAGAGTTTCTTACCTGTATCCCTCTTGTAAATGTTCCGTCCCCTCTAATGCGAAAGGAGGTAAGCTTAGGAGCTTCATAGAATAGCCACATCTTTTCAAGCGTAGGTAGTTAATTACTTCCAATCTAAGTCAGAGCTTTGGTGACCTATAATGTTCATTTCAATGCAGAGATCTCAACTGCCATCCTTCTGGTCTAGGTGGGGCAAACAACAAAGATCGAGGCAGGACAACAAAAACGCAGGCTGTGCAAAACACTTTAACAGCCTGTGCACATGACTAAAGTAACAAATATCGATGATTACATAATACATGTTATTCATCTCGACTGGGCCGTCGTAATATTACATAGTGCAAAACTGATTATATAACATAAACTAGCATGATTATATAGCAAAGTGTGTTTTCCATGTCTTTTGTTATGTCAGCCAGTCGTGACAACTTGTTTTGCACAGGGCCTGGTGTGGAGAGAGAGAAAAGGGAAAAGAAACCGAGATAAGAATTCTACAAGTTACCTGTTAACTACATCACGTATTTCTAGGTGTTAGTGTTTCACTTTAACAAATCTCAACTATGAACTCGTCCAATATAGACTACAATAAACTATCACCGATGAAAAGATCTCAAGTTCACCACTTACAGGACTCGTTACCCTCTCCTCCTGATTCAACGGCATCATCAACGGTAACTTCGTCAGCAGGTACTGGTACATCGACACAGGTATACATACAACCTCCTACAAAAGTGACACCTGCAGATTTTTTTTCAACATCGAAGGTTCCCAAGATGATTTCGCCTGAGTTGCCTTCAAATGTACTATCCAAGTTTACTATACCTCAATTGAGCCTCGAAGACTTGTTGAGGCCGAGCCAACATCATCAAGAGAAACACGAACAGCAACAGCAACAGCAACAACAACAGCAGCAGCAACAACAACAGCAACAACAACAACAGCAGCAGCAGCAGCATCATAGCTATAATTCTCATGATTTGCACCACAATAAGCCCGAATCACCTTATTATGAAGGGAGAAGTTATAGTCTTGGACATAGCAGGCACAGATCAGAAGATCAAGCATCACCTTCATCACCACCGAATCAACCACGATTCCAATCTCCGATCCATAATACGCTTTCATCCAATACAACAACAACGCATACGAAGAAAGAATCGTTAGTTACAAAGGCTAAGAATTTGAAACATCTCGGGGAGTCAAACTATAACAATCACTCCTACAAGCTTGCATTTTTGAATTTCATCGAATCGCTTTTGTTGTTCATTGCCGAATTACACACCAAAGAACTACGTAACAGTAGTTCCGAGGGTAGTGCATTGAGGGCAAGAGAGAAAGATTGGTTTGGGTTGATTAAGTACAACAACAAAATCATTAATAATTTCAATTTCATGACAAACAGTAAAAATAGCAGTGGAAATCAAAATGCCAACAGCAACAAAAACAACAACAACGACCAATTGACAACCGACAGCAACACCGTAAGGAAGCAAAGTAAATCAGAGATGTTCCACATGAGCGGTCTTTTAAACTACCTCAATGCAGCAATGCTACTCCATGTGCATGGATTGAACAACACCCAGTTGAAATCCACCATAAAGAAGATGACCGACCTCCCTAGCGACGTCGAGAGAAATTCTAAACTAGTGGATGAGTTGACTGATGGATTGATCCAATTGAATATCAAACTTTTGAGGTTGGATAAATCGAGCAAGAGCTTCTTAAGAAAGGGAGAGTTTAGGATCGGTGTGCGGTTTATTCAGGAGAAGTTTCCTGGTGTTTTTTATAAGTCCAAGATGATTAAGGAGACAAACGGTAGTGGTGGTGGTAATGATGATCGTACAACAGTTAAAGAATCTTTTGGAGATGGATACTATCTGCCCGTTGTTTCGTATTCTTTTGTTGACGGTGGAGAAGTTGACCTGCTAGTCAACGTGGTCAACTTTTGTTTTGCAATTTTGAAGAGATGGTGTGATTTAGAAGGTCTTGATTACCAATGGTCCCTTTAGATAGATGGATGGATAAATGAAATATATATATAGAGGCGAATGCATATATATAGAGATATTGTTACGTTAATTAATCAGAGCAACAATCGACATGAAATATATTTCAAATACCGATATTAAAATAAAAAATATAGAGAAAATAACGAAATAATAGGTAGAAAAACAAAGACAACGACGATAACAAATCCCAAAAAGAGAACAGAATAATCTAGAATCCAAAATTCAAAAATAGATATACAGCTACAAAAAATGCTCAGAATACGTAACATAAAACTAGAAATAGCTAAAAACTCGAGAATAAAAAGAAGGTAAAACAGTTTAATTATAAAAAAACGGAGGACATATGTCGAGAAACTAAGAAAAAAAGAAAGAGTAATGCTAATTGCTTCCGAAAACAATCAAAAGAGGTTGAAGTCGAAATCCAATCTGTTCCTGTCAAAGGAGCAGTTGTATTATTTGAGTTTAAATTTACTTTTTTCCATTTTCTTTGTATTTCATCTTACAAAATTTTCTTTCCATAACCTTAAAAGTATGACATTGTTGATGTAAATCTTTAAATTTTTTCTTCTTTTGTGTACCGGTACTATAAGCAGGTAGACAGAAGGTCAATAAGTATAATCTCTAAGCAGCTAAAGTGTCAGGATAGAAGTAGAAACTTATGGCAATGATCAAATAGGTACATAACAACATGACACCTTCCAACCAATTACTCTCACCATCCAAGATCAAATAGTTTGTGATCAAAACTGCAGTAAACATGACGGCAGTTTCATAGGTGGAGAAGTACAAGCTCATTGGAACACCACTGACCCAACCAACTAGCACTAAGAAAGGAGTAACAAATAAGGAAATTTGGATCGAAGAACCAACCGCAACACCAACAGCCAAATCCATCTTGTTCTTATAGGCCACCATGACGGCAGTAACATGTTCAGCTGCATTTCCCACGATTGGAATAACCACCAAACCGATGAAAGTTTTAGAGAGTCCAGAGGATTCCACTATACCATCAATAGAGGAAACCAAGTAGTCTGCACAGAGAGAAACCAACAAAGTAGTGATCACCAAGATGACCAAAGATGAAGTAGCTGACAAATGAGTCAATTCATTCTTTGAAGACAGGTCGTACAAGGATTTAGGTCTAGAAACCAAGAAAGATCTTCTGTGATGACTTGCTCCTTCATCATCAGAAGTGGAAACTATAGCTTCAATTGGATTTGATGATGCAGTAGTGTTTGCGGTTGAAGCACCCAATTGTTCCTCGACATCTAACTCTGCAGATTCAGTGAAAAGAAACTTGTGTGTATGTAATTGGAAGAAGAGATAGAAGCAATAGACAACCAACAACAAGATGGAGGTAGCTCTTGAAAATTCCAAAATCTTATCATCCAAACCTTTTGTCTTTGAAGGTAAAGAAGCATGGAAGGCAGCAGGTAACAACATAGCGATAACAGACAAAGCCAATAGCGAGGTCATAGTTTGAGCTGCAGTTTGGTTGAAAGATTGTTGGGAATATTTCAAGCCACCAGCTAAGAAACAACAACCTAGAACCAACAACAAATTGGATAGGATCGAGCCTAACATGGAAGCTTGAACGACGGTAATTTGGTTCTGTCTAAGAGCAATGATGGAAACGATGACTTCGACGGCATTACCAAAAGTAGCATTCAACAAGCCGGCCAATGAATTGTTGTTGATCGATTCACCTAATTCTTCGGTACTGAAGGCAAGTACGGAAGCTAATGGAATGATAGCCAAAAAGTTGAATGTGAAGGTCAAACTCGGGCGGAAGTGGAGTTCACCGGCAAGTATACCCAACGGAGCGAAAATCAATAGGAAGTTGATAGGAGAAGACTTCAGAGTTAGTTTGAAGATGTTGTAACTATGGGACAAAACGGAGGGATTCTCAACGGTGGCAATTCCACCACCGTTAGGTAATAGGGAGGAATTTTCTGAGGGCATTGTTTGTAGAAGAACAGATGAAACGATTGGAACTACGTAGTGTGTATGGGTTGATTACAACGAGCGATTCCAGGTTTAACCAAAGAAAGCACACAGATGAAGAATTGAATGGAAATATAGCTATAGGCGATACGCAATTAACAACAGCAGCAGCAGCAGTAGTAGTACAAACAATATAGTATTAACGAATAAACAGAAGTAGAACGGAAATTAAGGGAACAAGGAAAAAAAAAGAAGCATTCCGGCAGATACGATCGATGCAAAAGCACCAGGCCATGAAGCCACGCCCACGCACACCAGCAAAAGTTATATATAAGATAATGGCCCCCAAACAATATTAGCAGCTAGCGTATATATACCAATTGTATTAATTAATTAATTAACCTATACTAGCTTATATAAGAATATGTATAATATAAGTATAATTATATATATACAGCTAAGCTGGCCAAGCAAGCGCAGCCTCCGCACCGGCGGGCGGTGGAGATTTCTCGATCAGATTCGGCTCAGCTCTTGTTGCGTTGCCATGGCTGCGCCCCTTCTTTTCACATCAGCGCTTAGATAAGCGTGCATGGATTCTTCCCCTTTGCGCTTGCTTCAAAGCCTGTTTGTTCTGGTTTTTTTTTTGACTTTTTTTTTTTGTTTTGGTTTTTTGAGGGCGGTGTAATTGGTAATGCGTTTGCTAATCATGTATGCAGTACGTTATTATTATATAGTCTTGCTCGCGCGCGCGCGCGCGTGCGGGAATCTGGACCGGCTCACAATTTCGACTCTCATTTCCCAATGCGCCAAATAAGGAAAGTCAAGAATGGCAAAGACGCGACGCGACGCCAATATTTGGGGCGGGCTTTTTCAATTTTTCACTCCCCCTTTCAAATAGGCACGCTTTGGGCTGCAATGCCCATTTCAATACATAGCTTATCTGCTATATCGGATTATAGTTATAATTTATATATTATATATATATATATATATATACTATTTTTTCTTTACTTTTTTGGTGTTTGGTTCTTTCTACACTTTATTTTAGTTTCACTTTTTTTTTTTTTTAATCTTTGCTTCGTTTTCTTTTCCCTTGGATCACCTCCGCGTTCTTCTCCCTCACAATGTCCGACTTGCAAGCGATGTACATCTTCTTGAGAAAATCTGTGTCTACAGAAATGATCCAATTCCTAGTTTCCACCACAAACTCAGTCATCGCAATACCTCAACAATATTACCCTTCCCCTCCAAGTTCTCCATTGGATGGCCCAATACCTTCTAAATCCTCTCAACATTTACCAGATCTTTACACCTTCATCGAAAAGTTGGTGGTTTACACGCACGTGCAAACTTCAACTTTGATGTCCACGTTGGTGTATCTCACTAGACTCAGATCGATACTACCTCCTAACTCAACAGGAATGGAAACAACTAGACACCGCATTTTTTTAGGTTGCCTCATATTAGCTGCCAAAAATTTAAATGATACTTCCCCAATGAACAAGCATTGGGCTCAATATACAGATGGTCTGCTCACTTTGCAAGATATCAATGTTTTGGAGATGGAATTGATCGATTACTTGGGTTGGGATAATCTAAGAATCACCGATGAAGATCTAATCTCAAATTTCAGCTACTTTTTAAACGATATCAAGGTTAAATTAAGATTGAAACAAGATTTGAAATTACAACAGTTGCAACAACAACATCTACAAAGTTACAATTCCGAGTCTTACAGTGGAACCAAGAAAGGTTACTTACCTTCACCTCCATCGCACACTCCAAGATCAAGTTCGATTTCGAGTTCTAACTCCTACTATCAACGTGTTTCGAATAGACCTCCACCTGCTTCTGCTTCAACAAGTTCGGTTCCTTCTTTGACATCATCCACTTCTACAAACTCCATAGCCTCAACTAACGAATCTATCTATTCCATCTCAGAATCACAAACAAACTTACCTCCTTCTAAACCTGTTCTCAAACCAGTGACTCTGAATAACTCCAACTACACAACAAGGCCGAAACATGTATACTCTCATCATCATCATCAACATCAACAACAACAACAACAACAACAACAACAACAACAACAAGAACAACATCATCATTATCATCAACAACAACAAGAGCAACAACAAAAGAACCTATACGCACATCATGAACAATCACAATCTACTTGCAATGCAGAATTCAAACCGAAACCATTGCGCCTTCTCAACCTTGATAAACTTTCTTTGAAAGAGAACAACCATGCTAACTATAACCTTACAACGGTAAACCATTATGATGACGTGCTGGCCAACCCAACCTATGGAAGTCTGAGAGTGGTTAATTCAGGTTATTAAAGATAGACAGTTTGTACTCTTTTTCGCTTCCTAGAAACAATCTTCATCTATTTATTTATTGCGCTTTTTTAAACACTTGGGTTTTCAATCACTTGTTTATTCATACATATTTAATTTTTTTTTTACTTTTTTTTGATTTTTATCTCCAAAGATTCAGGTTAAATTTACGTTTAATAAATACGAACTCATTTTAGTTAGTTATGAACTGATCATTGAAACACAGTAGATTACTATTTCATGCAGACAATGCTTTGCGAGTATCCATCATAAACCAAGAAGCTTGTAAACAATTCGATGCCATATACAACCAATTAATATACAAGTTCACCTAAAGATTACTGACGATTTGCATGTAATGAAGTGCCAGCACGCCATAATCCGCCCGCATTTTTCGATTGTTGCCGGGCACTAAACCGGGTAATGGCCGCATGTTTGGCACAGACACACCGCACCCAGCCGTCGGAGACATTTCCTATTGAGGATCAGTAACCCGTACAGTAAGGATTTCCGGGTTCTGGGATATTTAAAAATATGGTCATTGGTACACCTTTTTCTTTCATTTCATTTTATTTTTGCCCCTTTTCGTCCCAATCAATTGAGTTCTTATTTACTATTATATATTTTTGAGTACAACAATGCCAGAATTAGATTCGCAGGTTATCGTTATCGGAGCAGGAATAGCTGGTGTGAAGGCAGCAACCACATTGCACTCCAAAGGTATATCAACCTTGATCTTGGAAGCTAGAGATAGAATTGGAGGTAGACTACATACCGTTTACCCAGAAGGATCCAAATACGGCTACGATTTGGGTGCCTGTTGGTTCCATTCTGCTGTTCAGAACCCATTGTTTCAAGATTCGGTCACCAAGGGAAACGTTGAGTATTACTTCGATGATAATTCAGCAATGGTTGTCGGTCCGGATGGACCTTTGGCAGGGGATTACAATTTGGGTCCAATCGTTGAAGAGATGAAGTTGTTCACCCAATTGGCTGAAAAGGACGATACTTTGAAGAACATGTGCGCCCAATATTTAGAAAGCCAAGCTAAATTCTTAACTGATGTACAAAAGAAGTATGCTCCTTCTCTGTTGAGAGTCTTGGAGATTCCAAATGGTACCTCTTGGGATATGTTTTCTGGTAAGCTATCTGCCGGTGCTTATAGTGGTAGAGATGCCTTTAATAATTCCGGTTATAAGACTGTTGTTGAAAATGTCTTAGAAGGTTATCCAAGAAAGAACATTCTAACTAGCACCGTTGTTAAATCCATCACTAAAATTGAAGACGGTGACTACTACGAAGTCACAACAGATTCGGGAAAAGTTTTTAAAACGTTGTATGTTCTAGTGACGGTGCCTCAATCGGTCTTGAAATTAACAATCGAGGATCCAGAAGCAATTGGCGCAATCAAGTTCACTCCAAGTTTGCCAAGTTCTATCACTGACAATTTTGCAAAGACCCATTTCCAATCGATCTGTAAGATTATCCTAGAATATGATGAATCCTTCTGGCCAGATGTTGAAAAATTTATTGTGGTTCCAAAACCAGACGAGTCACTAACAACAACGGTAACTCATCCAAAGATCGAATTCAACAAGATTCCTACCCCTGAAGAAGCAGCTAATATCAAACCGTTCGATTTCCCTTGTCTTATCTCCAACTTGCAAGTCGTGAGAGGAATCCCATCCTTAATGTTTTTACTTCCTGCACCTGTCTCCCATTTGATTGAATCGGACGCTACGAAGTACGGTTTATCTTTGATCACACCAATCATAGCTAAGATTACAGGTAAGGATGTGTCTGAATTGCCTAAGCCCAAAGTGGTCATTTCATCTAAATGGTCATCAGATCCATTCAGTAGAGGTGGTATTGCAGGGAACGATGTTGGCGACGTTTTGGTTAATGATGGGTTGTTGGATGGGTTTGGTAATATTAGATTCGCTGGAGAAGCTTACTGTTACGAAGGCCACGGTAATGCGCACGGTGCATACATTAGCGGTGAAAAACAGGCTGATATCATTGCATCCAGTTTATTAAAGAAGTAATTATAATTGTAATTGAGGAATATATAATATATACAGAATCGATTTCTCTATATTTTTATGTTAGAGATATTATAAGTTATGTTCTCAGTATAGAGGGGGGCCCAGGTGGATATCGATCGCGCATGCCAGATTTGAAACAGGACCCACAGATCAACGCTTTTTGACAGATGTAATTTGTTTACCTTTTTTTATATCTATATATACTCATTTTTTCAGTGCCATTTATTTTTTCTTTGAAATACTATAACATTCGAAAACCATAGAAATCAGAAAAACCCAAGATGCTTGATTATGAATCAATCAAAGAATCATACCTTAAGGCAGGTCAATCCCACCTATTCAAATTTTGGGATGAACTAAATGCAAGTGACCGAGAATCATACTTGAATCAGCTTTCAAAGATCAATGACCCTTATAAGTTCATCCAGGAGGTTAAGGATGCCATAGATTATAGTGGTTCTGTCTCAACATCCAAGAATTACGCTCCTTTGCCAAGATCGTCATACTCCAGCACCTTGTTGGACGAACAAGATGTTTTGAAATGGAATCATGTAGGGTTGAAGTTAATCGGAGAGGGTAAAGTTGGTGTTGTCTTGATGGCAGGAGGTCAAGGAACGAGGCTTGGTTCAAGTGAGCCTAAAGGCTGTTACAATGTTGGATTACCTAGTGGTAAGTCATTATTTCAATTGCAAGCTGAAAGACTGATCAAATTGCAAAAATTGGCTGGTGGAGATTGCACCATTCAATTGTACGTGATGACTTCTGGGCCTACAAGGAAGGTAACACAAGAATTTTATGAAAAAAATCAATACTTTGGATTGAGAAGTGATCAAGTTACATTTTTTGACCAAGGCGTCCTACCGGCTCTATCGTTGGATGGGACAAAGCTACTTATGAGTGGTAAAGGCGAGTTAGTGGAAAGTCCTGATGGAAATGGAGGATTGTATAAGGCCATCCATGATAATGGGTTGCTGGAGGATTTCAAGAAAAAGAATATAGAACATATCCATATGTACTGTGTTGATAACGTCTTGGTAAAAGTTTGCGATCCTGTCTTTATTGGATTTTCAAGTTCGAATGGATACGATGTGTCTACTAAAGTTGTTAGAAAGAGAAGTCCTGAAGAAAGCGTGGGGTTGATTGTGTTAGATGATGATTTGAAATTACCATGCGTTGTTGAATACAGTGAGATCAGTAAGGAACTGGGTGAGAAGCTGGATCAAGATGGGCTGCTGTATTTGAGAGCTGCCAATATCGTGAATCATTATTACAACGTTGAATTTTTAAATAAGATGATTCCTCAATGGATAAGTTCAAGAGAATATTTACCTTATCATATTGCTAAGAAGAAGATTGGATCGATCAACGATGACGGCGTGTTTGTCAAAGCTAGTACAGAAGCCAATGGAATCAAGATGGAACAATTTATATTTGATGTTTTTCCCAGTGTTTCGTTAGATAAATTTGGATGCTTAGAAGTTGATCGTACTGAAGAGTTTTCACCTTTGAAAAATGCACCTGGTTCGGCAAACGATTCACCAGAGACATGCCGGATGAACTGTTTGAGAAGAGGAACCAACTGGATTGAAAAAGCTGGTGGTGTCATTACGAATGATGATGGGTTAGTGGAAGTCAGTCCATTGACTAGTTATTCAGGTGAAGGGTTGCACCAATTCAATGGAGTGACTATTACTGAAAAGATTGTGTAGGGGGGATTGCAATCACTAAGTATATTAATTTGGAAAAGAAATATCTAAAGCATAGCATGTTACATTTTCTGTATAGAGATAAGCTTTGTATTCAGCTTCATGTAAGTTAAACGATGGCTTTATATGTGTTTATATTAAGTTCGTAGGAAGGGGAGGAGGGAAAGTGGGAATTGCAGCTATATATGTCGAGAAGAGAACTTTAATTTGAAGCAGCCCTTTACTGAAGTAACAAGAGAATACGATAACAAAAAGGGAGACAACAGAGCACGAGCAAAGGAGTAAACAGAAGGGATAATAGAATAGAATAAAGCGAGGGTTTCAACATCGTATTTTAGCTCAAGATTACAGCAACGTGTTTACAAGCCAATTAAGTAACGAATATATAATCCCTGTGTCGTTTAAAGTGCTTGCCTTTCCCAATGCATGTAGCACAATTAAGTAAAAGGGCTGTAGAAGCGGCCATCTTTGCAAAACACCCGAGACAATTATAGGAAGCAGAGAGTACGAGTTGGGACCGTTTGACAGCTCAGATGCACGGAAACTTCGATTTATTCGCTGCATTCCGGCTGGCTGTGTGGGAAGATTGGCTGCTTTTCTACGTGGTGGGATAATCTGAGCGTTGCAAGCTGAGCAGCAATTTCAATTGGTACGTCGTGAATCGTGATAATTGCACGTTGCGCAACACCCCGTGTTGGAAAACATCAGGCAACTCCCCTTTGCTTTGCGCGGGGTTGGATCCGGCTGCCAATTTATATAATATCTTTGTGAGCACTGAGTAAGCTGCATCCGGGTGTTGCCGTGAAGTTGGGTTGGGTTGGGTCGTGTTTGGTGGATCAACTGTTATATATATATATATATGAAGGCAGCCAGTTCAATATGTAAATCAATATATATATATATACAAACAGCAACTGAATTGGAATAAAGCGACATAAAGTGGGTGGAGGGAGACAAGCAAACACACTCAGCACAGGGCACCAAGAAACTAAGTCCGAAAGCGGCGACCCACCAACCCACCAACCCACCAACCCCTGCGGGCCACCACCACAGCCACCGGGCGGGCTGACAGCTGGGCACGCAGCGATAAGCAGCACGCCTGCCAGGCGGGGCGGGAAGCAGCTGGATCGATAGCTTTGCATTTTCGTGCGATACGGCAACTGCTCCTATCCTTTTTTTTGTGTTTTGTATATATACCCATCTGCTGCTTCATTTTGCTTGCTTTTTGCCCCTTTCCCCCTTTTTTTCTCTATTGATCCCCTTCAATTCACACTTCTGCAGCCTCAATTGACTGCCATTTCCTTTCAATAGACCATGTCCGAAGTTCCAAAAAGATTACACAAGAGATCGTTGACCGGTTTCACCCCTACAGAGATTAAGGCCATCGATAACTCGATCCCTATCAAGGCAAGAGAGATCTGGACCAAGTATGCTGTCAAGGAGTTCACCACCATTGACGATTTAGAAGCTAAGTTCATTGACCATGTTGAAACAACATTGGCTAGATCCATGTACAACTGTGATGACTTGGCTGCGTACCAGGCTTTATCTGATTCCATCAAGGATAAGTTGATCCTACATTGGAACAAGACCCAACAATTGCATACCCTCAAGGAGGCTAAACGTATCTACTATCTATCTTTGGAATTCTTGATGGGTAGAGCATTGGATAATGCAATGATCAATTTAGATATTAAAGACCTTTGTAAGAAGTCAACAGATGAGTTGGGTTTCAATTTGGAAGATATCATCACCACTGAACCAGATGCGGGTTTGGGTAACGGTGGTTTAGGTAGATTGGCTGCTTGTTTCATCGATTCTATGTCCACCGGAAATTATCCTGGTTGGGGTTATGGTTTAAGATACAACTATGGTATCTTTTCTCAAAAGATTGTCGATGGTTATCAAGTTGAAACTCCTGATTACTGGTTGAAGTTTGGTAACCCTTGGGAAATCCCACGTTTTGAAATCCAAATTCCCGTCGACTTTTACGGTTACGTTTCTACCGTTAAAGATGAAAAGACCGGTAACGTTGTTAAACAATGGCAAGGAGGTGAAAGAGTCTTGGCTGTTGCTTACGATTTCCCTGTTCCTGGTTACGACACCAGTAACGTCAACAATTTGAGACTGTGGTCTTCTAAACCAACTAACGAGTTTGACTTCGAAAAGTTCAACGAAGGTGATTATTCAAACTCCGTTGTTCAACAACAGAGAGCTGAATCAATTACCTCTGTCTTGTATCCAAATGACAATTTCTATGCCGGTAAAGAATTGAGATTGAAACAACAATACTTCTGGGTTGCTGCCTCCTTGCATGATATCGTCAGAAGATTCCTGAAGACCAAAAAGACATGGGCAGAATTCCCAGATTTGAATGCCATTCAATTGAATGATACCCATCCAACTATCGCTGTTGTTGAATTGCAGAGAATCTTGGTTGATTTGGAAGGTTTGGAATGGTCTGCCGCATGGGATATCGTCACCAAGACTTTTGGTTACACAAACCACACTGTCATGTCTGAAGCTTTAGAAAAGTGGCCACTTGACTTGTTCACTAACTTACTACCGAGACACATTGAAATCATCTACGAAATTAACTTGAGATTCTTACAGTACGTTGAAAAGAAGTTCCCTAACGAGAGAGATCTGTTATCAAGAGTTTCGATCATTGAAGAATCTTCTCCAAAGAACATTAGAATGGCTCACTTGGCCATTATTGGTTCTCATAGAGTTAACGGTGTTGCTGAGCTACATTCTGAATTGATTAAAACTACAATCTTCAAAGATTTTGTCAAAATTTATGGTGTTGAGAAATTCACCAACGTTACCAACGGTATTACTCCAAGAAGATGGTTGAGACAAGCCAACCCTGAATTGAGTGAATTGATTGCTTCTAAATTAGGTGGTTACGGCTACTTGACTAAATTGAACAAATTAAAGGAGTTGGAAAACTTTTTGGACGATGCTGAATTTAAGAAAGCTTGGTTGCAGGTCAAATTGAACAACAAAAAGAAGTTGGCCTCATTGATTAAGACTTTGACAGGTATTGTTGTTAATCCAAACACCTTGTTTGATATACAAGTTAAGAGAATTCACGAATATAAGAGACAACAGTTGAACATCTTTGGTGTCATTTGGAGATACTTGCAGATCAAGTCCACGCCAGCAGAAGAACGTGAAGCTAAATGGCTACCAAAAGTTTACATTATTGGTGGTAAGGCTGCTCCTGGTTACTATGCTGCCAAGAAGATCATCAAGTTGGTCAATGCAGTTTCCACCCTTGTCAACTCTGACCCTGATATTGGTGACTTGTTAAAGGTTGTCTTCATTCCTGATTACAACGTTAGTAAAGCTGAAATCATTTGTCCAGCCTCAGATATTTCCGAACATATTTCAACAGCCGGTACTGAAGCCTCTGGTACTTCCAACATGAAGTTTGTTATGAACGGTGGTTTGATCATTGGTACTGTTGATGGTGCAAATGTTGAAATTACTAGAGAAGTTGGTGAAGACAACATCTTTTTGTTTGGTAACTTGGCGGAAGATGTTGAAGAATTGCGTCATGAGCACCAAATGGGTCGTATCGCCGTTCCAGACTCATTGAACTTAGTCTTCCAAGCTTTGGAATCAGGTTTGTTTGGTTCTTACGATGAGTACAAATCTTTGGTTGATAACGTTAGAATCCATGGCGATCATTACTTGGTTAGTGATGACTTTGAAAGTTATTTGGAGGCTCAGAAGACCATTGATATCGAGTTTACTGATAGAGAGAACTGGGTCAAGAAGAGTATCATCTGTGTTGCCAACATGGGATTCTTCAGTTCTGATAGATGTATTGATGAATATGCTGAGAACATTTGGAATGTTGAACCTACTACTGAAAGGGTTTAATTAGATTTCCAACATCCGTTTTTGTTTTTCGCCTTTCGCCTTTCAACGTTCACCGTTCATTATTTAGTTATTGATTTTTAGTTAGTTATATCTTTTTTCTTTAGTCACTTCATTTTCTTTAGTTCGTTTTCATTGGCTTTTTAATTAATTGCGTTTTGACGAACGGTTTTCTTATTAACGAAGGTAGATAGTTTATTCAACTGTAAAGGGGACGTAGATACATACTAGTTAATATAGAACGGGAAGATTAATTGATGTCTAAACTAAATAAAATTACAAGATATTGTTATTCATTTCTTAGATTTGGATGTACTCGAGCCGATGGTGATGTTAACCTTAGGAGGAACAGTAAAACCAAACGATTTTCCAACTTTAACCAAATCTAATTTGTCAACTTTATAAACTGTTTTCAAATGGTGGGAAGCATACGCTTGCAAGTAAGATCTGTAACCATCTTTAGCGGATTGGTGTAACCAATAGTTATTCTTCACTAGCTGTTCCAATTGGGATTGCACGTTTGCGATTTTGTTTGTAGGGAACTCGTATTCGTTTAGTGGCACTTTAGCTGATTTCAAGTATCTTAGGAAACCCAATTCGGAAGGAGTTAAAAACATGAGCGACTTACCGGATGTATTGGAACCTCTTGCAGTTCTACCAACTCTGTGGATGTAATCACGTGGATCATCAGGTGGATCAAATTGGATGATCCAGTCAACTTTTGGAATGTCCAAACCTCTAGCAGCCACATCTGTGCAGATCAAGATACCTTGCTTTGCATTGCAGAATTCAAAGAAGGTATTTGTTCTCTTTTGTTGCTTTTGTTTACCATGGAGATCTAAAACAGGTAGATCTATGTAGTTCAATAGTTCGGCATAGTACTTAACGCAGTTACACGAGGATAAAAAGACAATCACCTTCTTCTTTTGGTTTCTCTTCAAGAACGAAAATAGTAACAGAAATCTCTTGTCGGAATCACAGACAACATAACCTTGTTCCAAGTTGTCAACTGTAGAGTTTTCTTTATCCTGATGGACGTTTATGTACAAAGGAGCTTTGTTCAAGGATACTCTAGCTAGATCTTCCACTTTGGTAGTTTGTGTTGCTGAGAATAACATGGATTGCCTACTTTGGTTAGGCAAGATCTTGACAATCTGTTTCATCTCATCTTCAAAACCGATCTCCAAAATTCTATCTGCTTCATCGATGATCAAAGTCTTTAGATTCTTGAAGATGAAACCTTTGGTGTTTTGTAAGTGATCGAGCAATCTACCTGGTGTGGCAACTAACAAGTTGACACCCTTGGATAACTTTTCAGCTTCTTGTCTTCTGTTGGCACCACCGATCACGATACCAAACGTCTGTGAGTGGTTTTCCATTAGTTCTCTAGCAACACCAAAGATTTGCAATGCCAACTCTCTAGTTGGGGTAATGATGATAGCACCAGTTCCATTACGTGGTTTGAATTTCAAAGAATACAGTAGTTCGATTGCTGGAATTAGGAAAGCTAGAGTCTTACCAGACCCAGTTTTGGCTGCACCTAAAACGTCTTTACCGGCTAACAAAGGTGGAATCGTTCTAGCTTGAACTTCGGTCATTTTAGTGAAACCCATATCTTTGATGGATTTTAAAGTTGGGGCGGATAGGTTAAGGTCAGTGAATGATTCGTGAATCTTGGAGCCAATTGTAATTTGCTCGTTTGCATACTTGGATTCTTGTTTGGACACAGTTTCGGAGTCAAGCTCGTGATTCTCTTGATCTGATTCAGCGTCTTCATCTTCTTCTAATGGTTCTGGTTGTTCATCTTCTGAAGATTGTTCAACTCCGGAACCTTCCTCTTCATCCTGTTCTGGTTCTTCAGTTTCTAGTAGTGCCGTAACATCGTTGTAATCGACATCTAACTTACTCACCAACTTATCAGTATTTTCCTCAGTGTCCTTATGTTTTCTATCGAGCTTTTGTTTCTTTATATTGCTGGGAGACGCAGACAATGTTCTGCTGGATCTCTTGGAGGATTTGGCCATTGCGTAGCTATATTTAATGTCCTGAACTTGAAAAGAGCTTTTTTTTTAATTAGGACAAGTAGATAATAGCAGCTACAGATTAAAGAATATGTACAGTGTAACTTGTAACTAATAAAAGAAAAAAGATAGAAGTTGAAAAGAAAAAAAAAAATTTTGTACCTGTGCAACCGGGAGGGTTGCATCCCAGTTCTACAAACAACCTTTTGGGAAGAAAAATTAATTAATGTATTACATAATGGCTGACTGGCCAGACACATTTCTTCACTCACATGTATAGATGATATTTCAAAGAAGATCGGGTGGGCATCGCCTATCTTTGTTGTTGTTGTTGTTGTTGTTGTTGTTGTTGTTAGAGCATGCCTTTCCTTACAACGCTTCGATGCATGTATATATATATACATATAGCATCTTATATGTATTTGATTGATGATACTGCCCCCAATCAGACATGGTGGGTAGGACATGTAGCCAGACAGCCAGCGGGCCCCCGGGCCAGTTCCGCGACGCACCGCCACACTGCCATCACCGAGGGGCTGAAGCTTCCATGCGGTCCCGGTCCCTAGCTCATCTATCTTTTTCGTTGCAAATCTGTATTACCCACTCTCCTTTCCAGTCTGCTGTGTTTGACTGTTGACACTTAGCTAAACAGTTGAGATCAATTATTAATTTATTCCACTGATGTCACGGTCATTCACACCTGGAATACCGGCCGCTGACAGCAGCGACAACAACAACAACAGCAACAATAGCAACAATAGCAACACCGTACCAAAGAAAAAGACAAGAAGACCTCACAAGAACTCACACCATGGTTGTCAACCTTGTAAGAGAAGAAAGATTAAATGTGACGAACGATTGGTGCCCGGTTGCCAGAACTGTGAAAAGATGAGTTTGACGTGCTCATATACTACTCTATCACCAGAGGAATTAAATGAAATCAGAATGGCCCAGCAGCTGAAAGGTGAACGAGAACTGACGATGCTGAACTCCAAGAATACTTTGAATAATAAATTTATTAATAAGCAACTCCCTTCAAAGGCCAACTCCACTCATTTAGGTTCATCTTCTTCAACCATCTCTCAGTCAGATTCATACCAAGGTTCTGTACCCCATGAACTATACCTGCATCTGGGTGAGAGAAATAACAATACGAAGATTCATAATATTGACAATAGTCATAGCAGCGTATCTTTGAATGCATTATATGATTCAAACGATATGTTGAATGAGTCATCTAATTACGTCAATATTTCGCTACCTGTTTATACTTTTGAAATTCCGTTGATAAAGAGTTTCCGTGATAATATTGAGATGATAGCAGGTGGCCATTTTAATTCACATCTAATTAGAAACGAACAGTTTTCTCAATATATTGTTGGATATTATTCGAAATTATTTTTCAACAAGACATCGACTCTATTTCCTTTCACAAAATTGGGGAGAGGGTCATTTTTACTGTTCTCTCTGAAATACTACAAGGCAATAATGGAAACACAGGTGAACTATAGATTTAAGGATCATGAAAAACTTAAAAAGTTACTAAGCATTTTGTCTACAACAGCTTTAGATACCGCACTACAAGTTTCCAGATCATTTATCTCCAATTATAAACTTTTATCTTATGCTCAATTTGAAATTTTGACCTCTTCCACGATTGCTTTGAGTTGGTCGCCAATTTATGATGATTATGAATTGAATAAGTATGTAGCATTCACTTCCGGTATATTTGCAATGGCTTTATGTGGTGCGGAATCTAATGAACTCAGGAGCCCTGGTGATGTTAAGGTGAGCTCATCGTTTTTAGGTTCATCTCTAGTGAATAGTTTCAAAACGATCTATTTCAAGGATTATAACCCCCTCTTTTTAAAAGAAATTTTGGAAAAGCTTGGGTTTTTTGGTTCAATTGCTAATATAACGAATAAAGACTCTGACCTTATGTTAAAGCGCCGGTTTACAATGCTATATGATTTTGTTGATGAATATTCGGAACTATTCGTTTCCGAGAAGAAAGAAAATGGATGCCTGTCTTTCCCGATTGATTTTTCTTTAAAGCTGATTATTAGATTTGCCTCAATACTACCTGCAGATCTAGTTAACATTGACTCGATGTGCGAAGTTGAATTCATTATGAGACTATTTTATATCACTATTGGTGAATGCTTGTGGGCCATAGTTCCCGAAATTACTTTTGTTACCTTAACTGATTTCATGGGTAACTTAAGAATGCTTTTCCAGGAGTTTGCGAAACCTGAATTTCTGTTGCGCATTTCGAATAGCCATTCACCAAAATATCGATCGTTTTCAACCTATTTATTAAGAACTTTCACGTTCTTCAAAAACAGACGAAATTTACTCAGCAGAAATTTTCTGTTCGATAATTCTTTCCAGGATCAGAATCCAAGTGATTTATCCAATCCAAATCTGCTTCACAAATTCATTGCTCATTCTAAGAAACTAAAAGGAGCTGAAGAGATTCAGTTACACTCTATGGAAAGCGCTCCAATCGAATTTGACAATTACCCACACAAGGTAAACGTTTTACCGGATAATGAATTGGTTCACGGTTTTAAGAATCAAGAGGGGCCACAGCGTTTTCACCAGATGCAAAGAAAGCGGTACGCATACCAGCCAAGTATGATCACCCCAACATCAGGTTGCTCCTCAGTTGTATCCACATCAGTAAGTGATTCACCTTCCTCAGATTCTATAAGATTATCATCAACATCTAGTGATCCTCTAGGTGTAGCTTTGGGTGCAAGTTTTGGCGGACCAGAACTAGATCTCGACTTTAACAGAGCATTGAACAGTATGAATTCAGCCGATCCATATATTTTAGGGTTACCAGAACAAATGCAACATACAGCAATCAAGGATGTACAAGATGAGGTTTGTACGGTTGATAAACCGTTCAAAGACTTAATTAATAATCAGTCGTTAGGTAAAAATGTCCTGTTTGAAATGGACTTTGACCCCAATGTATTGATTACACCTGAATTTGAGGTGAAGGCAGCCACAAACCTGGTGCCTATTGAAATTACAGAGTTATGCTTTGTGTTAAGGAAGGAAGTTATGAAGTTTGAATGCTCTGTGTTAAAGAATTAGTATGCGTACTATATTTTGGTTTATTGTTATTATTATTATTATTATTATTATTTTATCTTTTTATTTTGCTTGTGTTGTCTTTTCTTATAGTGTATTAAGTAATCATACCCATTAATAGAACGAATTCTGTTTTAATATACTTTTGTTAAAGCCAACTGATTAAGTACAAAGTGTAAAGATTTGAATAAGGGTTCACATAGAATTTTTGAAAGGTAAAGCATTTTGAAACTTCAGTTCATTCGGATACGTAAGCATACTTATCACAGATAATTTCTATTTCTGTGACTTAGCCTTGTGTTTGCTCCGAATTCAGAAACAGAGTATTTTGAAATTCGAGTCGTACATAAGCATCACCTTCGTAACTGCCTAAAACTTTATATGTCTATAGTTGGTTTCTTGCTGGAGAGTACATCTCTACCTAAAATTGAAAGGCAGGAATGGGTTAAGTTGTTTTCATTGTATTAAATACCTTATTTCACAGAGATGCAGAAAATAATTTAAGATGCAGCTCCCATGTAAATACAGAAAAAAAACTATTGATATTGGAAAGGAGGATGGTGTCGATAGATTTGACTATATAAGTCACCACGATACCTTTAATTCCTGAAAGGCTCTTTGAATTGGTATTAACGATGATACTTAAGATTTGTAGCAACTTAATCCTTGCTTATTCTTGTCAAGCCATAGTAGGATAAATTTTTAAAGATATGCTTTTTTCAAAAATATTACTGTTGCTATCTTCCAACAGCCTTGCTTTGACAGCTGCTATTCCGGGTTATGACGGAGGAGACGACGGTATTGACTGGGGGACCAGAATCAAACCTTGGGTAAAATTGTCAAAGACCATTGAAGTTCCTTCAACTTTGGCTCATTCAGGGACTTCAACATCTTGTGAAACTGACACTATTTCAAGTACTACATCGGAACCAGAGACTTTAACAACTTCGTGCGAGACTGAAACTGAAACCGAAAGCTCCTACACAGAGGAATCCTCAACTTCATGTGAAACCGAAACTACTAGTTCTTATGAAGAAGAATCGTCGACTTCTTGTGAATTATCATCAGAGACCACCACCGTGGAATCGACATCTTCAAGTTTGACGAGCTGGTTTACATCGGAATCGTCTTATGAGACGAGTTCCACAGTCAGTAAAGAGGTTTCAAGCTTCTTTGAATCTGTTTCTAGTTCATCAGTTTCCGAAACTGCTTCAAGTTCTGAAATAACCTCTACTGGAACCATAACTGTTACTCAAAGTACCTCTTTGGGGACCAACTCATCGGAGTGGACTAATGGAGGCAGCACCGAAACTTCCAAGATAACTCACAAGACGTCGGAGACAACCACCGAAACAGTCTGTTCTCCAGGGACTACAACGATTACCAGTGGCACATCCACCATTGTGACTGGTTACTCATGCTACTTGTCAAGCACAGGGACCACTGTTGTTGTTGTTACTACCTATTGTCCAACTTCCGACGCTGGTAAGACAACTCACTATTCGAGTGGAACCGAGACTGAAAGTGAAACTCAAACCGAAACCGAGACCGAAACCGGTACTACAACTACACCTATTGTTTCCAAATCAACGACTTCACAAGTGGGAACTAGTTTGCCTGCAGTTTTGACTTCCGTTCCGGGCTCAACTTCCGGTGGTGCATCAACCAAAGGTTATACTGTTTCCTTACTTTCTTCAGCTGGTGCTTCCAAGATTTTCGGTCCATCCTTTTGGTCAATTGTCATTTCATGTTTTTTGTTAAATTAATAAACGAAAAGATTTGAATTCTATCTATCTATCTATATGTATATATATATATATATATATATATTGTTAGTGGAGAAGCAGTAATTGATTTCGATTACACTCTTCTATAATTCTTAGAAGCCAATGTGCATATTCTTGCTGGGGATGTATTACCACTTTGTGTTTGCTTTTTTAGTTATACTACAACAACTGTTAATCAAGATCGATCTTTGTTTATCTGCAGTACGTGGTGTAGCTCATGAGAATGTAGTAGGCTGGTGCAGCTACCTTGCCGGTAGCCGAAGATATTATATATTCTACGTATACACCACCCCATGAGGCGTAGCAAACAGCAGTGAACCACACATGCTAGCGGCGAGAACTGTTTCTAAAAATGGATCATAATAATAGTTAACGTATAATAACGCGCACCAATTACAATACTTGCACAGCCCAGCGGGCCAGCAGGCAGCAGCGCTGTGAGAGTCGAGACTCTGAGAGGTCAACGGCGGCGGCGGCGACGGCGACTGCGACGGGCAGGTCGGTCATCGACTCGTCTGGCCAAGCTAAGCCAATTTCCTGTCTCAGCCTGGGCTGGGCCTCCCTTCACGACAAAAACACGTCCGAAGATCACATTCATAGGTCTGCCGTTTTAGTTTAATTGAGTTGTCCCCAATCATATATATTACCTGGTTTGCAGCCTGTTATCCTGCTCCAAGAGTCATTTAATCATCCCTTATTTATTTTCATCTTCAAGCTTACGGTAAGCTTCTAAATCCCTTACATTTTTTTATTCATCTATTTAGCGTGACGGTTTTATTGTTCACTTTATCTTACTAGGCTACAGGGCTCACACACAACAACGATCAATCTGTCCCAGTATGAGTTTTCCAAAACAAAACAAAGCTCAACTGAGGGCCAACTTACTCAATGATAACCCTTATAACCCCACCACTGGAAGAACCCTTCCACAACAAGCTCCTAAGCTACAACAAGGTACCTACCACAACCCTCATCAGTACCCGGCTCAACCAGTCAACTATCAACGTGCACCACAACCCCATACATTCATTAGTCATCCACTGCAGAACTCCAAGACTTATGAGCAACAGTATCCTGACCCTCAGTATTCACAGCCCGTGCAACACTATCAACACCAACAGTACCCACCTCATCAGTCATTTCCACCACCACCACCACAGCAGAGAAATCCGATGCCGGACCCATACGGTCAGCAACTGCCGTATAGGAAGCCTCAACACCAATCACAGCCACCACCACTACCACAAACCTATTCGACACCACCACAACAAGAACAGCAATATATGATTTCTAATGGTTCAGATCATAGGGCACGCTCTTCCTATCCATCAGAAAAATATGGATATGGCCAACCTCCGGTTCAGCAGCAGATGGACCAAAGACCGGACCAAAGACCGCCACTGCAGCAGTACCATCAATCTTATCCGCCAGCAGATCGTCAGCACCACGAACCTCCACCACTGCAATCACATCCAGATAGTCAGCATCAACGAATTGTCGGTAAATCTCGTGATATGGTAAGCTCTCAAAGCATGGGACCTCCAAACCAGTCAGGACGTCAACGCCCTTCCCCACCTAGATCGCAACATCAACAGCAGCAACAACAACAACAACAACAACAAGAGCAACAGAAGCAGTTGACTGAAGGTCAGTATCAAGGTAGTGACTCGAATTACTCTGATGACTGGTATAGAAACCAAGAACCGGTTTCCCAAGACAACCTTCAGCCTCAGCCTCATTATCAACAGAGAAGGGCTTCACCAGCTAGTTCACTGGGTAATACTCATAATAGAGTTTACCAGCAACCAGAGAATGAAACTAGTATAACTTCCGTATCTCCCCATTCGTCAGTATCACTGAATCTCTCACAGACGAAGCAAAGGAACGTCAGTAATTCTCACGAGTCTTTGAATGATAGAGCATCAATCAGAGATGACAGCCGAATAAATTTCTTAGAGGAGAAAGTTGAACAGTTGACCAAGATGCTGGAGATGCAAGAGCTCCACAGAAAGAACATCTCATCGAGTTCTGTTTCCAGCAGCAACAGCACTGCATCCACGCCGACTCAGTACAACTTTATAACATCATCTTCCTCTTCAAATGATACCAGGGACACCGAACCAACTGGCACCATTGCTGAAAGTTCTGTTTCAAGTGTTAATGGGTCGACGGTTATTGGAGCTTCTAACTCCACTGTGGCCAACGGTATCGATAGCAACAACATGGCTCCTCCTTTGCCCCCACCCCCAACAGCCGAACTGAAGTCCAACTCGTCGTCACCGATTGTGAACTCGTTCTTAAGTGTCAACAGAAATCCACAAACTTCTTCGTCGTCATCTTTCTCGAAGAAGGAACAAGAATCAAAAAGAGGAAGCGGCAATTCTTTGATACCCGATGAAGATCAATTCTATTCTAGTTATATGGATGATTCTGATGCAAATACGAGTGCCGGTGGAGATGAATTACCTCCTCCATCGTATGAGGAGTTGGAGAAATCTGGAACGTTAACTTATTCTCAGTCAATTTATAGAACTGGTTTTGAGAAAGCTGGCTTCCATCTAGACCATGTTTCCAATGCTAATGGTGCGCCATCGTCAGATGGTCCAACTGCAAAGGGTGATCCAAGGACATCAAACTCCACTTCTATCAATTTGAAGTCAAAGAGGAAGCTGCCTCCTCCTTTACCTAGATTAGAAGAAGATCAACCACGTACCACTGAGACCCGGACTATCGAACAACCAATGGCACCTCCAAGATTGATTAGTGATTCCAGTGTAAGTTCCAGCATTTATAGCGATCGAGTGACTGATGAACCACCAGCTGAAAACCCACAGACGTCACAAAAGCCTTCCAGAAAGAACTCTCAACCACAACAAAAGAAGATCCCAGATTTGAAAGCCGAAACAACAAAATGTCAAGTTTCATATAAGTTACGCGACAATGGAGTCATTGAGCCTATTCTACCATCTAAATCCGAACTGCCACTGGAAACCGTTGTCAATAGATTTAGAATGATCAGAAGTAATGCGATTAAAGATTACAAGACATTCACGCCTGAAATCCAGTTTGATTGGGCTATTACATTGATTGAATCCTTATCTCGTACAGACTTGATTTCAAAGATGAGCATTGATGGTAATATTAAAAAGAAACCACTGCCTTACAAGAACTTGCATTTGCAGAGATCTCATTTTTTGACCACTGCAGTTAAAGTTTTGGAGAAGCTAATTAAAGAGGCACCAAATGCCACAAGGGCTAGATTATACTTGGGTGATATCTACTCTGGTGGTATCCATCCTGGTCTCATCGCTAAAGATGAAGTGCGTGGCTACGAGCTTTTCTATGCTGCAGCAGTGCAGCAAAATGACCCAGTTGCATGTTACCGTACTGCTTGCTGCTTAGAATCGGGTGTTGGTTGTGCCAAGTCTACCGAGCAGAGTTTCCATTTTTTCACTAAGGGTGCTGATCTAGGTGATCCTTCGTCGATGTGTCAATTGGGAATGCTCTATTTTGCAGGTGTTAATGGATTCCCATTAGATATATCGAAATCCTTATACTGGCACAAGAGAGCATATGAGGCCTTGAAAGACATGAAAGTTATGGGGACTGATCCACTTATTAGCGCAAGATCTTTCAGCGATTCTAGAGGTGCATTGTATACGCTGGCCAAGTTACATCAAACTGATCTGAACATTCTTTGTTTGGACAAAGATACACCGAAGACTAGGCGAACCGTTGAACAGCTACAAAAATTGGGTGTGTTTAGAAACCATAAAAAGACCTTGGAGTATTACATGGACGCTGCGAAATTGGGACACGCAGAATCGCAAGCGTCATTAGGTTATTATTTCTCACAAGGATTTTTCCCAACGTCCAATTTCAAATCTGATAAGGAAAGTAGTAACAATATGAAGGGTAAGATTGATGCAAGGCAATCCATCTACTGGTTCTGTGAAGCTGCTGCTGTTGATCATGTCTACGCTGCATTAGGTTTGGCAAAATGGTACGGATCTGGGGCTCCTGGTATTTTGAACAAGGATGAACAGCAAGCGTTGCTATGGGGAAAGAAAGCTGCAGATGAAGGGCGACTACCGGAAGCGGAGTATATGATCGGTATGTGCTACGAACAAGGATTTGGAGTGAATCAAAATAAGCAAATGGCCATTGAATACTATAGACGCAGTTCGAGCAAAGGGTTCAAAAAGTCTGCCAGTAAATTGAAGCAGATGGGAGTGTTGAATTGATAGTTTAATGAATTTTTATATAGAGATATAATACTTAATTTTAAGGTATTTCATTGATCGTTTGAGTAGAATGCCACCTGTGGTCATGGCTACATAATTATCAGAGCATGCATGCGCGCTATCCTAAAATTATATTATAAGAATTGCTATTGCTAATTTACATATATTGACTAATCTGTTACATAAGCGGGCAACTCCAAGCCTTATCGATCGCGGTGTCATATATATAATATATATAGTTTTTAATTTGCATGAATTTAGCAAGAAATTTTCGCGCGCCCGCTGCGGTGTGGCTCGATTCGCTCCATTGCCACCGACCGGATCTGGAGCTACTTTTTTTTTTATTTTTTGGCAGGAGGTGGTGGTGGTGGTGGTTGGGAGGTAGTGAGGTGGTTGGTTGAAGGACGGGAGGCCTTGTTCACTTTCCTCTTTGTTCATTTCTTCAACTGCACTGCTTTTTCTTCTCTTCATTTCACGTCAGAATCCAATTCCACAGATTTAGTGTCTTGAAATTGAATCAACCATATTTAGATCCAGCAGCTCTTTTGTTCTGTCTATTCCAATTGCACCCAATTATTGATCCCCTTCGACTGATTCGTTCCCGCAAGTTCCAGTCTACTTTTGTTCTATATTTGCCCACCTCTACCTGAAACTCATATACTTCTCCCACAATAACATACCAATATAATGTCTACTCCTCCTGCTACTAAATTAGCTGCTTCAACTTCCCCTTGTGCTTTATTGACATGGGAAGACCCTACCAAATCGGCTAAGGTGTTTGGTGGTATCATTGGTTCTTTACTACTCTTCAAATACGTTGATTTGATCAAAGTGTTGTCTTGGGTCACATTTTGGGGTTTAACTAGTAAGTATCCCTTTTGAAATAATTCAATTGAATAAACTGTATCTTGTTTGCATTCTGAAATGATTCCATTTTTTGCTTGCAAGGGTTGGAAAGTCAGGTGCAGTCACACGATAGTAGATCAGTTTGGAAAGAAATTTTTTAAGAAAAAATAACAAAATATACTAACATTATTATTAATCTAGTTTCTCTTGTCACTGAATATGCATCGAAGAAATTCACAGGCCAAGGTTTGGTGACTAAGTTCAAGCCAAAGTATGTCACTTGTGTTGGCCAAACCTCTGAAAAATACGCTACTCAAGTTGCTACCACCCTATCAAAGTATGAGATTGCTGTTCAGGATATTATCTATTCTGTTGATGCTGAAGATACTTTAAAAGCGGCTGCTATCAGTTTTACTGTCTATCAATTGAGTAAACTATTCAGTTTATGGACAGCATTATTCCTATCAACTATCGTTGCATTCACGGTTCCATTTGGATACTTGAAGAACAAAACTCAAGTTGATAGTGCTGTTGAGTCTTACACCAAGTTTGCCAAGGATAAGCTATTGGAGTTGTTTGAACTGGCCAAGGAAAAATCGGGTCCAGCCTTAGAAACCGTTGAGAAGAAACTGGGTCCAGTTGGTTCTTTTATCAAGTCCAAGATTCCTGTTAGAACTGCTGGTTCTACCGTTGGCGACTCCGCACCAGTTACTACCACGGAAGCCACCGAGACTACTCCATTAACTTCCGACGTTTCGGAAACTACTCCACTAACTACTGAAGTTTCGGATGAAGCCCCAATCGCTAACCCATTATCTTAAATTTAATCCATCGGATTACCAATGTGTTGTTGGTTTGAAAATTGATGTCTGCTCGACTCAGTTATTGTCTTTTATAAACATATTTTTCTAATTGCTGTGCTGGACTCTAATGTCATTCGTTTATTTCGTACTTTTATTCCTATTTTTGGTTTGTTTCATATATTTATTGAAATTTTGATCCATACTCTTGTTCAATGGTTTGATTTGGTTATCCTTTTTAGCATGTTGTTTTTGTTTTCTCTATATTTTATCACATGCTTCTCTTTTTGTTAGATTTTGTCTTTATAGCGAGTTAAGGTTGATTTAACCCATGGCGCCTTGTCTTGTCTTGGTTTGTCTTTTGGTTTTTTATCCTTTTCTTTTGACATAATCATAATTTTCTTTCCCACAGTTATTTTACGTCAGTAGACAATTCAGAATTATATTTGAAGAACAGAAATGTTGTTGGTCCTTAAAAGATCAATAAGAATTAAAAGTAAAAATGAGATTTGGAGAACAAGAAGTCAAAATAGTTTGTGCCAGAAAAGAGATAGAAGAAAAACAGTAAAGATTAATGGAGATGGAGACAGTATGAAGAAAAATGATCCCAGAACAGGGGAAATAGTAACAGAAACATAAAACAGACCAGCAGATTCTTCCAAAAGAAAGAAAAAGAAAATAAAGAGAGGAACAAAATAGAAAATAGTGAGGGAAACAGTAATAGTGAATTATAGAATAGCGATAATGGGAAAGACAAAATAGCAAAAAAAATCCATAATAAAATTAAAGAGAAATGCTTCATTCATTTACACTATGACACAACAACCACCAGATTCTTTATTCTGTCCAGCACTAGAAGTCCCACTGGATCCGGCTTTGGCTCCATCATTTCTTTGAATATGATTCTTTTCCTTTTTCTTATCATCACCAGATTCATTTGAGCCAGCGTTGTTGTTATTTGAAGAGCCAGCAGGTGCACCAGCAACACCATTGCTGATATCTTTAGCTTCTTGTTTAGGATCAGGATATAGTGTTCCTTCTAAGCCTGCGTATCTGTAACCGTTGTTCACAATAATTCTGACCAAGTCGTGAAACGCTTCTTTGATGTTGATTGCGTCTTTGGCAGACGTTTCAATGTATGCACAGTCAAGCCTACTTGCCAAGTTGATCGCTTCTTCCTTACTCACTTGTCTTTCGTCGATCAAATCGCATTTGTTACCGACTAGGATCATCGGAGCGAACGAAACAAGCTCACCTTTAACTCTCATGATCTGGTTGTAGAAAGTTGAAATCTCTTCAAAAGTGTTTCTATCAGTTAATGAGAACACCAACAAAAAGCCTTCACCTGTTTTCATGTATAGGTCACGCATCGATGAGTATTCTTCTTGACCAGCAGTATCCAAAATATCCAACGAAGCATCGATGTTGCCCACCTTTGTTTGGAAACGATAGGAATCTTCAATTGTAGGATCGTATTCATTTGCAAACTCTTGCTGTGTTAAACGGATGGTCAATGCCGATTTACCAACCACCGGTGGTCCAACCACAACTAGTCTGAACTCTTTGGACTGTTTGAGAGGGGACAAAACTTTGTTAGTATAATATATTTATGTATACATAACAACAATGCACACTAACTAAGGTTAGTAGTACCGATGCACCTAGAATACTTACTTCCATTTGAAACGATTGATTATTATATGGGTGAAGAATTGACTGCAAGAATTCTAAATTGGGGACAGTCAGGAGAGATGGCTCACAAGAATTCAAGCAGTAACTTATAACAAATTGCCTGTGGAATTGACAAATGTTTTCCAAGTGTACGCACTAGCCAGCTGGCTGGCTGGAGCTAAATTTGGTAAAGCACCACTTCCCTGCCCGGTTCGAATTGCGAGCGCTTCTCATGCTTAACAAAAAAATTATTTATTCTAATATAAATTCTAGCTGGGGCCGCTGGTAGTGTTGGTTGGCTGTGCTGCGTCTTCTTTTTCTGGCTTTTTTTGTGCTATTTTGGGTGCTTTCTTTTCGGCAAACGATTGACTTCGGTCTGTGGCTGGGTGCATGCGGTGGCGGTGCAGCGTGGGCATGCCGGTGTAGGGGTGCTGAAGTGAATGTCTGTTCATATACGTGGCTGTGCAGATCGATGTGCATGTCCGATTCTTGGACATGATCTCTACTGGCAACGATTTTAGATGAAGGTTGATTGACTCGTGTATTATTGCCACCTTAATGAGCAGTAGGATCTTTAAAGATTCAGATCCGGGAAACATGATTTCTCAGTTTCTGGATACCTCGTTTAGCTCGCTTGGCGACTTGAACAAAGTTGATACCGTCATCTCCTCTATAGAGACTGCAAGACAGACCCTCAAACAAGGTGTGGATACTGTTGACTCTTCTTCCTATGTGGGTCCCGGTCCCGGTCCCGGTCAGGCACCAACAGCAACAGCAACGGCTTCTGACAATCACGCTCGTGAATTTTTGATTCAACTTGAATCGGCTGTAGCTGATGATGATGGAGGGGTGGAACAGCTGGAGGCGATGATTGAGAGATACGGTCCTTTGGAGATCTTAACCACTGTTCATAAGCAACTTTCAGAAAGGACCCGGTTGAAACAACTTAAAAAGATTTATGAAGATTATGAAAGCATCAATGCACAACTCATTGATTTTAATTGCATTGAACTGCCCTCGATGATTGAAAGTTGGTCCGGGGCTGGTGATATCGACAGTATCTTGATTGAAGTGGAGAGACTTGCCAGATTGGTTGATGGATTTGTCGAATCGTACGATAGTAGCAGTAGCATCAATTTCCAAAATTCATTGAAAACAGAGCTATCTACGATTATCAACGATTTTTCTTTAAGAGCCAAATTAGTGGATTTGACTTTAGTTCCAGCTGTCAAAGGTTGGGATGAAGATGAATCAAAACTGGGGTCGCCAGATGGGTTTGATCTGTTCTCCAAAATATTAAAGTTTCAATCGTTTGATCCCATGTTGGATCCTAACTATATACCACTCTGGGGTTTTGAATCCTTGCTTGATAGCTTCCAATTGAAGTTTGTCTATCATTTTACAGGTGACAGTGAAACCAATAGCTTAGATAAACCTGAATATTGTTTGAGTTATTTACAAGGATATATCGTTAAATCTATCACTTTGGCTAAAAACTTGTTTGGTAAATCGTTCACAAAATTGCAGTTAAATTTACCATCATTTGAAGTATGCTTTCTATTGGCTATTTTGAAGCCAGTTAAGATGAAATTCAAGAATGATTTGAAAATGGTTGTTAATAATGAGCGATTATTAAGTCATCTAATCTTTGAATTACAGAATTTTGATCAATATTTGATTTTGAATTATAAGTTTAATGAGATCCATTCATTGTTGGTTTATTCCTTGGTTTTATCGGTTGATGATATCTTCCATCAATGGTTAAGTAATGAAAAAAATTTTGTCAATCATAGGTACGACGAACTGATTAATTCGCCGGATGCATTTCAGATCGACCACGATGTTGTTGAAAATGGCAAGACTAAACCAACTAAGTCAGCTCTAAATTTGAAAAATCTTTTGGAAGGTATTACCAAAAACTACGAGAATTTACCTATCAAATATCAGATGAAATTTTTAAGTGAAGTCCAACTCAAGTTGTTGAACTTTTACTTTAATATCTTGAAACAAGGTTTAGATGCGCTTGATAAATTGGAAAAATTCGACGAGGTTAGCTATTTGGAAAGGCTTTGCCGACTATGGTGCTCCGCAAAATTCACAATCGAAACCATGATGAACTGGGGGGAATCCACGTTATTTATAGAATTGTGGAATTCCATCAATCAAAGTGATGATCTAAATTCCACCTTCTTTGATTCTGTCATTGTTGGTTATAATAAAGATATTATCAACCAGTTACCTAAGAGAATGAAGGTATATTTTGAAAGAGAACTAAACAAGTCGATGAAAAGTTACTTCCAATTGAACCACTCTTGGACAAACGTTGAGATTCCCAATGATGGATCGCATGAATTGGATTTAGCGATCATATCTATCGGTAAAGATTTGAAGTATTTACAAAGAACTGTTTCTACGTCCGATTATTTGTTTATAAAGGGAAATTTGATGACTACAATTACCAAATATTTCGAAAATAATATCATATACAGCAACAAATTTAGTAGGATTGGAGCTCAAAAATTGAAGATGGACTATTTGAAAGTTGTTGAATCCTTGGATCTTTTTAAAGATACCGAACACTATGGTAAGATTATGGAATTGCTACTAGTTTTAGAGGCTGAAGACGTTGATGAGCTGCTGAAAAGTGGTCAGATCAGAGTTTTGAAGGAGTCACAGATAAGAGAGCTAATTCCAAGAAGGCAAAGAGATAGATTATAAGAAGTCTATATATTTATATATATATACATATATCGTTATATCATTTAAACATAGTAACGCATCACTTTAACCGAGATCGTCGCCACGCCCGCAAATCGACCGCTCCCAGCGGAGGGGACGAAAATTAGAGAAGCATAGGACTCTAGGAGGGGACGCGTGAAGTAAAACAAACAATCCAGTTTGGATCAAATCAATGTTTATTTGTTTGTTGTTTGTTCAAGTTCTTCCTATACATTTTTCCTCTCCTCTTTCAGTATATTGTCCTTACCTGTTGTAACGATACTTATCCACTTCTTGTTACGTTAAGTGTATTTGAAAGGAACAAAAAAAACACAAGGAGTTACGACATGGACGTGGAGACTAAATCAGAAACCTCGTCTACGTACGAAGATGAATTTATGCCGACGCATTCTACATCGGCCTCGTCCACCATTGGATCACCATTGCCAACAGGATCCATTATGCCGACGCATTCTACATCGGCCTCGTCCACCATTGGATCACCATTTCCCACAGGATCCATTACAGAAAATCCAAAAAATGGGCCAATGATGATGATGATGATTGATGTGATGGATAATTTGAATGTGAAGACAGAAGCACAGACTGATCCCGAGAAGATTAAGATCAAGCAAAAAGCCAACAAGAATCAACAATTGAATGAATTGTTGAAAGATGCGGATTGGTATATGACCGGTTTTGCAAAACCAAGCACTTCACGTAGCAGAGAGTCATCAATTAGATCTATTGAGAAGCGAGAAGCTTTAAAAAGGAGCCAAGCTGTTATCAAGAAACCAAAGCTAACCGAAGAACAAAAAGCTGCAAATAGAGAAAAGATGCGTATGTATGCAAAAATAAAGGCAGAAAAACAGGAAAGAAGAAGATTGCTTTTGCTGGAAAGTCGAAAGAGACGTGAAGCTGAAGGCCAAGTCCGTCAACCCAAAAAACCGAAAGCAAATGACTATTATGGCGGTAGCATACTTGAACAACTATCTGCAGCTACTAATTTTTTTGCAACGAAAATTGGTGAAGATGGCCAACCTGTGCCACTTTCTGAGGATATGAAAAGAGAAGTGAAAGAAGTTGACAGATATCAGCCAGACATTAATCAAGTTAGATCTATGAAATCTCCAAAAAAGATGAAAACTTTAGGCAAGAAAACAAAAGCTGAAAAGGAATCAAAGTTGAAGAAACAACGAGAAGTTGCATTGAAAGATGGACCTAAAAAATCAAAGAAAAATAACAATCAAGTGAAAAACAAGGGCAAAAACCGTAATGGTCATAAGACAAAGGATACATCCCCTGACTTGAAAACTCCGGAACCAGAGGTTGAAACCGAGGCGGAAGCCGAAGTTGAAAATGAAGAAGAGGAGCCTATCTGGTTCAATGATCTTGGAAATGAATCGGAAACAGATATTCAACCTGGCCACAAAATGTTTTTGGATCATATTATGGATCTGAAGAATGAAGAGGATTTTGAGTCTAGTGAAACTATTCCCACCGAAATTATCAGTGGATATGACCTTGTTAAAAGAAATTTAAATTCGTATATATTGGATGATCCTAAATTCCCAATAACTGAAGTCTCGTTGCATTTTCCATTTTCCAATTACAAAGAGAAATACCTTTTGGCATTGCGCAAAAATAAGACTGAGTTCAATCCGTTTGATGAGATTGGTAGAAATATGGAGTTGATTGCATTGGTTTTCATGCCCAAGATTCACAGGGATAAGGTGATGAATTTCGAAGAACCTACTAATTGCATGATTGGTAAATACATTGAGTCATTTGAAAATGAAAATTTACAAGGAGTTGTTGAAATAATCGAACAGTTCAATTCATTAATTGAAGAATTGAAGAAGACAAAAGATATGATGATGTACACCAGAGAGAGAAAGACTTTGCCAACCATTTTCATATATGAGTTACTGAACCAATGCTATATTAGAACAATTTTACCAGAATCTAGAGGTTTGAAGCAATATAAGGCTTTTTCTAACTATGTTTATGGAGAATTGATGCCAAGCTTTCTAACGATGGTTTATAAGCAGTGTGACTTGAAACCGGACGACTATTTCATAGATTTAGGATCGGGTGTTGGTAATTGTACAATTCAAGCAAGCTTAGAGTTTGGGTCTAAGGCATATGGAGTTGAAATCATGAAGCATGCTTCTAAACTATCGGATTTGCAAAGTATTGAGTTCAAGAATAGATGCAACGTGTTAGGATTAAATCCGGGCTTCTTTGGGTTTTTCTTGAATCAATCGTTTGAAGACAATCCAGGAGTGAAGGAGGTTGTTGACAAATGTAAAGTTGTACTAGTTAACAACTATCTATTTGATGGAGAGCTGAGTAGAAAAGTTGTTGAATTGTTGAAGGATTTAAAGACTGGCTCCAAAATCATATCATTAAAACCGATTGTGCCACATGGGTATACAGTTTCATGGGGGGATTCTATATTGAATAGGATTAAGAGTAGAAAATATACTTACGGTACGAACTCAGTTTCATGGACTTCGAATGGAGGTTACTATTATATCAGTGAAGTGATGGATGATATAGTTGCTGAGAATTTGGTAATGTTCCAAAGCCGGAAGACTAGGCATAAAATTGAAGGCCACTCCAACGAAGATGGTAGGTCATCCTCGGTTCCTTTGAATGCATTTACAAACAACGTATAGTTGAATAAAAATTGCTGATATACATTAGAAAAGTTTTTGTACAAATAGATAGATAGATAAGATAAATGGATATGTATATGAACGTTAGCCATCCATTTTGTCTACTTTTTTTTTATTTCGTAAAATACTGAAAACAAAATACGAGTGTAGGTGAAGGGATCAAATGGGAAAAGAAATGAAATGCGCATGTAATATATATCTGTAGTAACAAAAAAATTTGTTAAAATATTAATTAAGATGTTGCATTGGATTGAATAAGTTAAAAGATTAACTGGTCACCTTAAAATGATATTTTTTAGTCCATTAATTTCCGAAACGCAAAAACTATCAAGGATTGTAACGCACACTACTACTCTATCTTTCCCACTTCCCATTTCTAGTTAACTCCACTTATGGTTCCCTTTTCCCTACAGCTATTTGTATTACATCTCGACTTATTCCATTTACACTGTCCAATTTCATTTACTAAATCGAATTTTAGTTACTTGATTTTCCAAACTTCATTATGATTTGACCTAAATGTATATATAAATATCTTTTCGATGTATACTGTGAGTTTATAATAAGTATGAGGAGAGTTTTAGATCTTAATGATTACATCGACAAAATCTAGTGGAGCCCAGGCAGCACACTAAATGTGCATTTCTCAACAAGTATGTAGATCGATATATATATATATATATATATATATATATTGAATATTATACAATTTATATTAATTATTATGCCCAAAGAAACACGGCAACATCAGCTCATATAAGCTCTAGTCGAAGGAAGACCCGGATACGGTTATCAAAAGGTGCAAACGCGGTTTTGCTTTGACAGCTGAGGGCGCGTGAGGGAAGGGAAGTGAGACGGGGTGAGCGTAGTGCGCATGTATGCATGCATTGACAATAGAGATGCATGCAAAAGTTTTTTCATTTCGATGTTGCTAGCTTGGCTACCTGGTCGCCCGGTAGATGGATGGATGTGGATATTCTGGATGGGATGGATAAGTATATAGGTGGGTGGGTAAAATATTCAAGGGGGCAGTGGAAGTGTACGTGAGTGCTCAACATTTTGGATGGATATCGGAAACAAACTAGTTGCGTAAAGAGGTGTAATGTTTCAGTGCAAGCTTTTATTGAGTGAAAAGAGCAAATAAATAGAAGTTATCGGTATTGATAATTATTATGAGGGAGTTGATCCATGCTGTACAAGTTACTTTACATAATATATGTACTTTAGTCTGCGCATTAGCTGTCCCGGCCAGGTAACTTGGTTGAAAAAAGCAAATTGATGAATCCATGCATACATGCATAAATACAGTACATGCGAAATGACGACTAGCGCGTACGTGAGCTGTGCGTGTGGGCCGATCTTTACCAGCCAGCTAATTTCAAAAACGGGTGGGTGCCAGATTCTACCGCTCCCGCTCCCGTTGCCGCCGTGACTCGCAGCCGTCACATCCTCCGTGGTGCGGCACCCAACTTGCACCAACCAAGTACCCACGGGGAGAAAATGTAACCAACCAGCCGTGAGCGGCAGAACCAACAGAGGGAAAAAAAAAACAGAAGCGTGTGCGTATGCGTGTGCATTGGGGGGAGGAGGGGTGGACAGCGGAGGCGCGGGCGCGGGCGTGGGCGTGGGAGTCAAGGGGTGGGAGCGTGGGAGCTCTAGCTATAGCTGGATATACGGGGATCGAGAAGAGTTTCATGGCGCATGGAAATGATGACGTGCGGCAAAATTAGGAGCGGCAGCGATTTTAGCAGCGATTTTTGATGGGATGGGACGATTTCATTTCACTTGCTGCTTTTGTGCTTCGATGTGTTTTTTCTTGGTCACTGTTATGTTTTTTCCTTGGATTTTTGTGGCCTTGGCCATCTAACTACCAAAGAAACCCGTGTTGGAATTGTAATTCTGATTTTGGTTGTGAGCCGGGATTTCCAAGCTAAATCTGAAACTTGACCGATATCTAATTTCAAATTTAGAACTCCCTTGCATGTTGCATTTTGCATCATGCATATGATGCGCATCTGATGTGCATCACTCTTCTTCTGACCGTGATTTGTTTTGCCATCTTTTAACAATAGGTGTGTTGTGGTACGCAGGGAAGATTTACTGATTTACTAATATGGTTCTATTTTGTGCTTTATACAGCTGTTGTTTCTTTTTTTTTTGTATGATTTTGTGTTTGTTTTCACCCTGACTTTGCTCGTATTCTTTATGTATATATATATCTTTCCACGGCCTTGCATGCTATATATATATATATATAAGTACAACTGTGTATATAGTTAAGCACTTGCTTCTATTACTTTGTCATATCTTATTACTCATGACATTATGTTATTAAAAGCTAGAAAAGCAGAGGTCATACATTTGACCAGAAAATGCAAAACTCTCACGATAACGGCGTTGGCTCTGTTTATCATATACAAATTTTTATTATCGGTTCCTAGTGGGAATATTGGATTAGGATTATCTTCATCCAGTTTGAAATTCAAATTTAAAGATGAGATTTACAAGGACTTTGAACGTGAAGAGAGCCAACAAATAGAAAACAACGAATTCAGATTGAGTCGTTTTAATAATATGGAATATTTTGATATTACTCAACCTTTAGAACCAAATTCAAACAACGAATTTCATTCATTTTTTGATCAACTTGTCAACTCATTAGAAGATACAAAGATTGATTACGTGCCTGAATTAGTGCCCGATTCAAAACCGGAACAAATAAGCACCAACCCTACGCGATACCAGTTTGATGTTTCAATGTTGAGTATAGTAAGCGACCCAAACACACAAATAAACTATGATACATTGATGAAATTAACGGCAGAAAACCCTGTTAGTAATAGAGACGAAGAAAACAACACCACCGATGAAGATAGTGATTTGAAAACTTATAGGCATTCTCACCAAACTATCGCAAGATCGATTACCAAGTTGGATGGTGAATTGAACCATAAATTTTATAAAGGAGACGGGTTGGTCCTTTTGGGTGATGGCAATTTCACATGGTACTCTATGCTGAGCATCATTTCATTGAGAAGAGCAGGTAGTCAGTCACCTATAGAGATTATTTTCAGCGATCCTGACGAATACAACCACCAGGTTTGTGAAAATATCGTTGGTGCATACAATGCCCGTTGTATCAAAGCATGGGAAGTTTTAGGTGAAAGTAATTTAAACTATTTACTGAACGCTAACTCCAACTATGAAAATGATTTGGGATCCAAACAGATTGAAGGTTTGAAGTTAGGTGTTTTGAAGATCGTTGCCCTGTTAAGTTCCAGTTTTGAAAACGTGATGTATTTGGAGCCGAATTCGATGTGCACTTTCAACCCTGACTACATCTTCAACTCGCAAGTTTTCAATAGGTACAGATTGATCCAATTCCCGGATTTCGAAAGAAGAACAACCAGTCCTGTTTATTATCAAATTTTAAACAGGGAGATTTCTCATGATAATTCAAACGTTCCAAAGAGGTTTTTAAATGATAAGTATACGTTGGAATATATAAACAGCGGCAACTTCCACGATTTGGAAGGCACGATTAGCGACTATTCAACGTTTGATGATATAGTTATTATTTCTAAAAACTTGCATTTGAAAACTTTGTTGTTATCGCTATACTATGCAGTCAACGGGAACTTATATTTCAATCTTTTAAACGGAATTGTGTACGGTGATGAAAACGTGTTAAACGGTAAGGAAACAATCAGTGCAGCAAGTACGTATTGGGGGTCAGAAGGTTACCAACTATTCCATAGACCGATTATGGACTATGAATTGGAAAAAAAAGATTGGGAAGATCGACTATTATTGGATCCTAAAGAATACAAGCAAAAGCATCAAAAGAAGAGGGGTATTGAAAATAGGAACGTTTTGAACGTGATGCAATTTGATCCTGTTGCAGACTATCTGAATTTGGCAGATACTTTGAAAGATTTGGATAATCGTAAGAAGAGCATATCGAAGTACGATTACAATTCATTGTTCTATAGTCGAGATTACGTTCAGAACATACCGTGCTTCATCCATTTCAACGAGCAAACGAGGGAATATTTGTTGAATCCTTTTGAATTGCTTAACTCTTTGAAGATGTACGGAGAAAGAAAACTATCTACAGAGTTCCCATTGATGAAGTTCGATATCGAGCAGTATTATTGGAGAATGGTTAAATTTTTGTTATGTGAATCCAATTACCAATTTTCTTTTGGAAAGTATGTTGAAAATGGGGATATGGAATACATGTGTCATGATTTTATCGATCAACATATAGAAAATTTGGTTATGCATGAAAGGTTGCTAGTTAACAATTATCAATCGACATAGGTTTATTTATTATGATTATTATGATTTGCCTTTTATAGAATCCAATTTAATTAGGGACATTTTTTTATTTCTTATTTATTTCTTCCATTATTTATTTATTTATTTATTTTTATTATTATTATTTTTTTTTTTTTTACTTTTTATGGGAGAATAGACATAAACAATAGAATAAGCTTGGTATAGATAAATTGACTTGTAATAGATGAATCTAATATCAGTAAATATAAAAAAGTAGAAAGAAAAACAAATCATAAATAAATTAATCCATTTATTTGAAACCAACAAACTATATTTTTTTTTTGAAAGAATAAAAAAAAAACACAATAATATAATGATTTTTCTCTCATTCATCAGTCTAAACATCTTATGGGTTAGCCTTAACAAATTCAACACCCTTAGCAATGTTCTTGATCAAAGTTTCCTTAGCGGTAGCAACCATTTCTTCTTCAGCGTTAGTCAAGGAACCTAAACCATGGATTTCTTTAACACCATCGACACCTAAAGTGACTCTCGAGGAGAAGAATTCAACACCTTCCTTCTTGAACAATGGGGAGTCGACAAAAGTTGGTTCAACGACATCCTTTTCACCAGCCAAACCGTTCAAAACAGCGGAAGCAAATCTAGCACCAGCCTGAGCCATAGACAAAGTGGCAGAACCAGCACCACCTTTAGCTTGAACAACTTCATCACCACCGAATTGGATTCTGTGGATCAAAGCATCGTAAGTTTCCTTTGGTAAGTTCTTGTGGTTGGTTTGAGAGATCAATGGGACGATGGTAATACCAGAGTGACCACCAACAACGGTGACAACTTCTTTGTTCGGATCGGTACCTGCAACTTCAGACAAGAATCTGGAAGCTCTCAAGACATCCAAAGTGGTGACACCAAACAACTTCTTTGGGTTGTAAACACCTTTGGATTTCAAAACTTCGGCAACGATAGGAACGGTAGAGTTGACAGGGTTGGAGATGACACAGATGGTAGCGTTTGGAGCGTTTTCGGCAGCAGCTTTAGCCAAGTCTCTAACGATGGAAGCGTTGGTGTTGAATAGATCATCTCTAGTCATACCTGGCTTTCTTGGAACACCAGCAGGGATCAAGATAACGTCGGCATCTTTCAAAGCTTTAGCCAAACCATCATCTTCAACACCGTAACCTTTGACGGTAGAGTTTGTTGGGATGTGAGAAAGATCGGTGGCAACACCGGCACCCAATCTTAGATCGTACAAAGATAATTGGGTAACCTTGTGGTTCAACTTCATCAACAAGGATAAAGGTTGACCGATACCACCAGCGGCACCCAGAACGGTAACCTTGTAAGCGGAAGAGGCGGTTGAGGAGAATTGTCTCACTGAGTTGGTGGAAGCTCTAAACATTGTAGCGGGTGGGGTAAAAATTAAATGAATAAATAAATAAAGAAGAAAGAAAACCTTAATAGACAAGCAAATGAACAAAAGTGAATTTCAATTGAGTCTAGATAGAGAGATAAACGTATTTAAAGGAAGATCAGAATTCGGGAGAAGGAGGAGAAAGAGGGTGAAAATCGATCCGTCACACAGTTGCAACACCACCACCACCACCACCACCACCACAACTCCAATCAGCTCCAACTCCAACTCCAAGAACCCAGGTGAAAAAAAAAAAGCCAAAAAAAAGATGGAGAATCAGCCGTCCCGCGGTGAATGGGTGAGCCGTCTTCCTCCACGTCGGCCCCGCGTCCGCGCCCGCGCCCGCGCTGTGCAGCATTTAATTTGTCTGTCTGCCCGGTGCGAGCGCGCGTGACCCTGGCAGGCTGGCAGTCGCTGCTGTGGCACTGGCACTGGCACTGTGCCACGTCTCTGTCCCTTGTGCGCGTGGCTGGTGCCTGCCTGCTGCTGTCTTCGCAAACGGGACTCTCTGATTGGCTGCACCCGCCACATCCATAGCCTCTTCCTCTATATATATATATATGCAAATTAATTAATTGTTTCCCCTCCGAGGGCTCTCGATCCCGGTTCCAATTCCATGTGCAGATACATACATATATCTTATTTGTCAACACTTTCGTTGTTTTATATATTCCCTCCTCTCTCACTTCCGCTCTCTTTTATTACTTCCTAATAAATACTTTATAGGTGCAAGAATTCTGGCCTGTCAACGAACAGCACGCGGTTCAGGCTGCAAGAGAAGTCACCTGGCGTTCCGAATTTCTCCGTGGTGGAGCAGGAGCCGCAGCGGGGTGCGTGGCCAGTACTATAAATGGCAGCTGGTATAATATATATATAAATTGTAATATTATGTATATATATTGGCAGCGAACAACTCATAGCAGCTAGTTGCCAGTTGGGTGACTCAAATTTCACCGTCCGCATGACTCAGGTGCTGGGTGGCTCTCTCTCTCGATCTCCTGATTACGTGGTTTTGTGTCATGGGATTGGGCTGACTATCTTATTATCTAATCAGCTCAGTCCCCCACCCATTCTCATTACTTTTTCGATAACTTTGATGCCCTTTTTTTTTGCTTTAGTGGGTTGGATCTACTTATATATATATATATATACAAGCCTCTTTGTACTTACCAATCACTTTTCTTTGTGCACAAGCGGTCTTGAAAATTGATAAGAGTTGCAGCTCGCCTTTGCTGATTATATACCATCCTACTGTAATTAATTTCATTCATTGATATCTTTATTTATTTATGCAATCACAGCAAGAATACCTCACATTGCCACCCTCACTTATACGATGAACTAAACACTAAGAACCGGCTATCGTGCTGAGGTAACGCTCTTGGATATTGGCAAGTACTCGGCCAAAATGAGCCATTTTTCCGAGAAATATCCGAGTAATACCATCAACTGGTACACAGTTAATGACCATTCGTTGTTTAGCGGAAGAGAGACTCGTCAACAACATATAGAATAGCGTACGTTGTAGTCTCGTTTAGGAAACGGACGAATTAGGAGCAGTCTATCAGTCTAGTGAAAGGACTCTGCCCCTTTCTAATTCGGCTTCCCATATAGATTACGACTGTATTTATTGATGCTGTATTTGTCTTCCATCATACCATCTAGTCTTTTTGATAATTGATCACCTGTTGAATGACGCTATTGTAGGTTTGTTAATAACCAGTTAAATTGGTCAATCACATACAAAAAAAAAGCTTTATTCTGCCAGTAAGTTGGGGTTCACCATATTGCTGGCTCATTAGCCACAACGTCAACGGTTCTAATAGACTATCCACGGGACGTTTTTAACTCGTCAACTTCAAGAGGCAAGTGGTAGCTTGACGTTGCTTTTGAGAAATTATTCAACCCCAACTGTTTAAGGTACCCCCCATCTGATGTAGATTTAATTCCAATTCTTAGTAATGTTGAAATTCTGGGTTCATGCACTTTTTGTTATTCTGGCTACTTTTTTTTTTCACCTGTTGCCATTTCTCCCCTTAATTTATACATCTTTTTTATGTTTTACCTTCCCCTCTCCATGGCAATTATCTAATTTCGAAGAGAGTCTTCAATTCAAAATATCTAGGTTTCTATGGTTTTTAAGTTCTAGGTGACATCTCGTTATCCTTTTCAGTGAGATATTAGATCTTCATTTTGAATCCTTCGTATTTAAAATTGTATCACCTGGACGATGATGCTAAAGCTGGTTTCAATGATTGATCCTATCAAACACGCAGCTCAATTCTGGTGAGTTTGAACACGGGGACGTTGTGTATATATTGAAATAGAAAAATTTACCTATATCCGACGATGTACACAATAAAGAATCAATCTTTTCGTTAATGTGACTACTAAAGGGAAAGTGTGATATACATCACGATTAACCTACAGTTAGAAATAAGTATCCACCAATGTCATGAAAATGCAATGATAGTAACCGCACAGATGGAAATCAAATTTAAGCTATTAATTCATACATCTAATAATAGCATAGCTAAAGAGAAAACGGAAAGTCGCTCGTACGTTGTATATAAAATTTACTAATCTTCATAATAAAACATTAACTTTGTTCTCGTACATCAATATAGCGCTATTCTTCAATCTTTTCTACTTGGGTATAGCATATTGTTTGATAGATGGCGTAGATATGCAACGGCAATTCTCTCCGTTGATGTCACATGCATACACACACACGCAACACAGGCACCTATAAATTATATATATATATATATATATATATATTAATGCGTTGAAATGCAGCTGAAAGCGATCCATGTTCGGTGTATATCGATCGATCTATTCGAGATGTGTGTGTGTGTGCCTTTTCCGAGGTCTAGAATTATATGCATGCATGTGGATAGTGTGCGTTGGATCTCGCTGGCGCCTGGCGGGCGGGGGCGGCCAGTCGGCCAGGCACTGTAGTCTGTAGGCTGCGGTGGCAGGACTCGGGGAGACGCGTCGGGACTCGGGCCAGCAAGCCAGGTTTTGTTTTTTCCCTCTTTGTTTCCTTTTCGTTTGTCTGCGACGCGTCGTGGGAGAACGTGACGCGTGAGCCATTGCTGTTTCGGGACAAATGAGATGGGTGGTGCTACGTTTACGTTTGGCGGTCTGGGTGCAGTGGAATGGGTGAGTTGACAACACCGGTAATGTGAACTTATTGAACTGAAATAAGAGTGGAGGCTGGGAGCGACAGCAACTGGAGATATTGTTAGATGTATCTGTTTAGTGCATAAAAGTAAAATCAAATAAAGTGAAATAAAATCAAAATATACACTGTGAGCTTGTTTGTGTCTTGCAATATAAATTTGTATTAAATCAATATAAACTCGATCTATGTTTACATCGAAACCCCGAACCAAGATGACACCACCGGGGGCCGCCCGCCTGGAAAATTTGGCTGCCCACGCGCGGTGGCCTGGAGGCGGCCAAGCACCGCTCGCTCGCTCGCCTGCTCGCCCGGTACGTCCACCCACGCAACCCCGGTACTGCTGGTGCGTGCGGGCTGCGCGCCAATCCAGGCGGGGGAACCACTGAACCACACCGGGCCTCTCTGCTTTCAACTGGTGAGAAGCGCTCTCTAACTTCCACCGCTTCTGATTCAATTTTTTTCCCTCTCTGATAGCTAAGCTAAACTTAATATTATTCAGCTAACCAACGCTTGTATCTCTCTTCTTTTTTTGTTTAATTGAACATCTTGCTGCTTTTGTGCAACTTACGTTTCATCTGAATATCGTTTATATCATTGCAAATTGTTAGGATCTCGGCACTATTCACCCAAGTTGCTGTGCAAATTCTTCTCTCTGTGTTGATTTCCTTCCAATTCATCCACCCATTCATTTTCAGTGGGTTTGTTTTTCCTTTCTCCAAGTTGTCTTTGTGTAAGTGTTTTTTGTTTTCTTCATTGCTATTGATCTTGTGGTTTTAATTGCATTTCTGGAGTCGACAAATAACCTCTCTTGGCTCTTCTAACCCTTCCCATTAACCCTTGGTCTTAGGTGTTTAGCGGTTTACTATGATGTCGTCATCTCCTCCCCCTTCAAATAACTTCAAAAACCTGAACTTAAATTTATCAACCACAAACTCAAATCTGATTATTAATTCCTCTCCACTGATGAACGATAACCTTACAATACAGACGTTTGAAAATTATGATTTTTTGGATATGCCAACTTCTTCAATGAATCTCAATCACCGACAGTTGCAACAACAGCAGCAGCATCAGCTGCAACAACAACAGCAACAGCAACAGCAACAGCAACAGCAACAGCAACAGCAACAACAACAACAACAACAACAACAACAACAACAACAACACGAAGTTCAACAACAAGAATCGCATCACTTACAGAGCCAGCAAATGCATCATTATCAATATTTGCGATCTCAATCGCAGTTGCAAACACAAAATTCGAACATGGTACAAGCCGATGATTCTTCTAACGATACCGAATTTATGGATTTTGTTCCGATTTCAAATCATGAAGATTCTAGTTTACAATATCCTCCTGTATCAAATATACCCGAATCATTTTCTAATTCAACAATTTCATCGATAACTTCGTCTTTGAATAATAACCAACAAAATATGGCTTCCTCTGTTTCGACGAACTCTTTTCCAAATTCTCTGCAAACTCCCTTGCGTTCCTCATCATCTTCTTCTACCAATAATTCAACAGCTACAATTAGGCGTAGATCATCATCATCAGCTCTTAACTCCACCAATATGATGTCAACAAGTACGTCTTCATCAAATTTGAATTCAACTTTAACAACTACCCCAATTCAAACCCCGATAAAAAGACCGAGTTCTCATGTAACACCAAGACGTGCAACAACTACTAGTATACCCACATCAATAAATCCTACTACTGGTCACAGAAGATCAAAATCTAGAATGTCAATTGTTGAGAAGTCGCCAATTCATGGTAACCCTTTCTATACGCCTACTTACTTCTTGTCTCCAAAGATAAGCAAGCACAGAAAGCACAAGTCCATTACTACTTCCATATCTTTGTCGCACTTAGATACAGATTTGCAATTGCAGAACCAACAGCATCTCAATCAAGGCCATTTTAGTGGTTCACCAATCAATACCCCCCTGAGAACACCAGGAAGACCTAAAAATTCTAGTGACGGCCATGACGACGATGGTGAAGAAGAAGATAATGAGGATGATAAAAATATTGATACTACAATTGGTACAGTTCATGGCCAGCTAGACGGTGAAGACGAAGAGGAAAGGGTTGATTCATCTTATTTCATTAGTCCCTCTATGCTTCTGAAAGAGAAATTTGGTGGTAAACTATCTGAATTACACTCTCAATATACTGCAGAGAGCCAGTTTGGCTATCCAGTGTCTTCGTTGACTTTGGACTCTACAGAAACTAGCAACGACGGTTACTTTGTGGATAACAATGGTCATAATAATGGAACTAACGGTACCAATGCTACTGGTAACAACTCCAATTTTTTGAATCCTGAGTTTTTTGCAACAATTCCCGATCCACCTATGTTAATTGATTCAAGTAATGTAGAATCTCTGAATCCGGAAATGTTCATGTTCCCTTCACAACGCACTTCACAGGTTCAACAGCAACTGAAACAAGAACATCCGACAATCATGAGGACAAATACCATGCCACCACTGCATTCTCTGTTAGCTTCAAAATTAACAAGATCAAGATCTTCCATTAACTTGAGTGATATTGCTGCATCAAAAGAGGCAAAGACAGCTTCGTTGAGATCTACCCATTCATTTGTCGATACCACCACCTATTCAATCAGTGAAGTTCCTGAAACTCAAGAGCAGTCCGAAGCACATCGATTGCACCAGCAGCTTAACACTGAAGTACAATCGGCATCATCTCAGTTACCCCCACAATTCCTAGATGATATGAAGGTTCATCCAACGATGAATCAACTGCATCCTCACTTATATCCATCCACTTTGCAAGCCTCGCATTTACAATACCTGACACCTCCTAATTCATCATCTTCTTCATCACCTGCAACGTCAAATGCTTTGGGATCTGGTTTGTTACATAATGCTGCAACTAACAAAGCATTGCGTAAATCAATTTCTACAAACCAATTAGAAATAATAAAGTCAAACTTGGAAAGTCAACGTCGCAACAATAATAACGACATACAATCTCATTCAAACGTTTCATCGCCTACAAGATCAGATACTGATTTGTCCGTTACATCGTCTAGCACCTCAACTTCAACTACAGCGTTGTCGAAGTTGAAAAAATCAGCATCAACATCGTTCAAAGAACCGGAAACGTTAGATCTCCCACATCAATCATCACGTTCAAAGTCTCGCTCGAAAAACTCAGATCAAGAGAAGAAAAAGATCCATGAATGTCCATTGTGTCATTCAAGATTCCAAAGACCTGAACATGTAAAGAGACATATGAGATCTCATTCCAGCGAAAAGCCATTTGTTTGTAATGAAATTGGATGTGGGAAGAGATTCAATAGAAATGACAACTTGAAGCAACACTTACGAAAGATACATGGATTGAATCCCTGAACCTCTATTGTTTTGCATTTTCGATGACTGGGTGTTCTTTGAGCTTCCTATTTATTTTGCCCCTGTGTGCGTCAGGTTTCACATTTCTGCACATTACTTTTATTGCTATTGGTACTTGTTTGCTGGTGGTGATTGCGATCTTCCGATGATTAAACTCTCTGGGAATTTTATCATATGGTACTAATTCATTTTACCAGTCATTTACGAGAATTTTTATTGTTTTACTTGTCGATATCTTCACGAAGAAGTGAGGTAGTTCCTTCTATTTGTATTACATTTACAATCCATATGCATTCGCTCTTCTTTTGTTTTTTTCCTTTTTATTACATTTTTTACATCATAATCATGTACTCATGATCTACTATTGCATTTTGTTCTTTTATTCCATTTTTTGCCATTACTCGTTCTGGTTAACAACGTTTAGGGTCAAGCTCTTGGTTAGTTATTCTCTATCCATGCACGTTTTTTTTTATTTATTATTATTCACTTTTAGCCCCTTTTTGTTATTGGCTTCCATTTTTAATGTTAGAATTACTTGGTCCCGAGTTTTATTATACTCCTCTTTTTTTTGTTCTTGTTGTTTTTGACGGGCTGGATCAAGACTCACCATATATCATTTGCATTCTTTTTAACATCTTCTTTTTGTTGTTTCATGGTGACCTTCCTGTGTATGTCATTAATTAACTATTTAAGTTCCTTGTGCCATTACATTTTCCTTATCCTACTGGGGTCTTGTATAAGAAGAAACTAATGTTATAGTAAGCAAGTAGTCTTGTTGGATTTTAAATACGGATGAACTTTAAAGGCGATAAAAGCAAACAAAAAATACAAAAAGTGTACTGAAAGATAAAAGCACATACAAAATGTTTGATGAATAAATCATAAAAACTATAAAACGAAAACAAAACAGTTAGACAGAAGAAGAAAAAAAATAACATCACGCTTTTGAAAAAAAATGGTAATCAGGAGGGAGTCCAAAACATAGATCATTGGTTTAAACTTTGCCTGCTTATATCGGTAGTAGTTCTCAGCTGACTATAACAAAAGCTTGTCGATTTGATCTCTCAGCAGATAGTTTATAACCAATTAAAAGTACGTTATAATTTATAAAGCATCTCTAATTTGAGCGTCGATCGGTAAGTCACCCACATCAACACTAGCAACAACGTTAGATTTGTGGAATTCTTGATGTGTGACAGCGGCAATTGCATAACAAATTGCAGCAAAGGTAAACAATATGGCCAAAGCCAATAAGGAGGTTGCCTGCACCGTCAAGCTCAACCATTGGACCAAGGCGTTTAGAGCGTAGAACACAACCCGCCACCAATTACTGTCAATTTTTTGGACGCCCAAGATGAACCAGTCTGGAACACGGAAGATCTTCAACAAGAATGGTATCTCAACAAAGGCAAGGATTGGGGATTGAACGATGGCGATGATGGCAAATACTATCACTATTGAAAAATGAAAGATGTTTGCTATACCTAATGCTAGCGATAGGAACACCAAGGTTATTCCTAGCCATTGTCCATAAAGACTATATTAATACGTTTGCGGTCAACTTGTATGTTAGTACCTTCGAAGTTGTAATTTTACGGAGTCGTTGTACGTCATCTCATCTGATGTGTACTCGTTGTGTAAACAAACTTACCTGAAGTTTCTTGACTTCATGTCATCTCCAAACCCACTGAATCTTAAATAATCGGTAAACGCCATGTCGATAATCTCTTTCCAAGTTCAATTAGTTGCTGGAAACAAGAATAGAAGAGCTGGGTGCCACTGGAGCTTTAAATAAGCAGTGTTCAAATATCGACCAGCAAAGCCATCTCTAATTTGGTACCGGGGAATGTTGATGTCACTGCACCCAATAAAAAAAACTATGGCTGTGTAAAGTGAAGCTGGCAGGTTCAATTTGCTGGGTTTGCCGTTTCCAATCGCTGGGAGTGTTTCACCGTGGTTTTTGTAGCTGCTTCATTCTAACCCGCTGTTATTTGCCGTTTGACGCATTTGATAGACTTCTGGTTGGATAATCGAGAGACAGGGAGTGCTTGTCGAATTTATGGCTTTATAACCCTGGGGTTTCGAAGTTTCGTTTAACACGCATTCGAGCAACTGATCCGATGAAAGCTGATGATCTCAACCACGAGGCGACACCTGATGAGTTCGTTAAACATGAAGACACTTGTGATCATAGCCCTATACATATAACTTCGAACTATCATGCAGAAGATGAGGATGGGGATGATAATTCCATCACGGAAGAATTGGAGAGGGTTGGTATGTTCCCGCCGTTTTCCATGACAACCTTACTCAACCTATCCTCCTTGACCAAAGACTACTCGGCTTCAAAATTAACTGAAAAGTTATCGGAAAATACAAAGTATTTAGCAAGCAGCTCCAAATTTGACTTTAGCAGGACCAACTTTGAAGAGATGATTAGCAATAAGAGACAGGAATTTGCCAATATTTATATGCATCTGAGTGATTCGTTGAAAGAAGTCATAAACTCGAACATCGATTACCCCGTTGAAGGTCTTTTTCAAGAATCGGATCTGAATAAAGAGGCTGAGCCTCTGAACCTAACCGGTGAGCAAGACGCTCATAATGAAGTGACAGACTCGTTGGCAAAGTACGACCATCTAACACGCTTGACTTTTGAACAATTCAGTGATCAATTTTTCTTAAGAAATAGAATCAAGGAAATATTACAGTTGGACGTAAGCACGTTAGTGCAAAGATTTCTAATCCAAAGATTAATGTCTAGATCATATTTAGAGAAACAAAAATACGAACAAGATGATAAAAACCCTTCCTCTAGTGATGAGGATGATGACGACGATGACGATGACGATCAAGTCATCTTAACTGCAAAAGATAAGGAACCTACATATAATAACCTTGAAGATAATATTTTGGGTTGTCAGCATTATCAGAGAAACTGTAAAATTGAATGTCAGATATGCAAGAAATGGTACACATGCCGATTATGCCATGATCAAGAGATAACTACGCACCAATTACAAAGATCGCAAACGGTGCACATTCTATGTATGTTTTGCAATACACCTCAATTTCCACAGCAATATTGTATCAACTGTAGCATGAAATTGAGTGAATACTATTGTGAGAAGTGCAAGTTGTTTGATAATGATCCTTCGAAAAATATCTATCATTGCGATGCGTGTGGTATCTGTCGATTAGGTTTGGGTTTAAACCAAGATTACTTCCACTGTGATAATTGCAACGCCTGCATCTCTATCGAACTCCAATCGAATCACAAATGTATTGAAAATTCAACTCACTCAAATTGTCCTATCTGTGATGAATACATGTTCCATTCGACGAAGACCGTAGTGTTCATGCTTTGCGGTCATCCCATTCATCAGACTTGTTACGACGAGTTTACTAATCATAGCTACAGATGCCCAGTCTGTTCTAGAACGGTGGTGAATATGGAGTTGCAATTCAGAGTGTTAGATAAAGAGATCAAAGAGTCGAAGATGCCCGATGGTATGGCCGATTGGAGGAGCGTCATCAAATGCGTTGATTGTGGTGGGAAATCTCAAACTCCGTATCATTATCTAGGTTTGAAGTGTGACCATTGCAACAGTTATAATACGATGCAATTGAAGTTAATCAAGAGCAGTGGGGCCGGTGGCTCAACTCAGAATGCGGTTAACGGCAGTGACCCGAGTAGAGGTAAGATTGGATTTATTGAAAATTCGCTGGATGATAACTTTCAATTTGATGAGCAGGTTAACGGTGATGACAAAGTTTCTGAGTTGCAATATCGCCATAGGCAACAGCATCAGCATACGCAGTCTTATAATCATGAACAGAGTCAAAATCACAATTCCAAAATTGAAGATGGGGTTGAGGATGACGACGACAGTGATGAAGAAGCTGACTATGCTGATAATTTCATCAGAGTTATAAACAACTTTGATAAGTATTCTTCCATCAGTGACGCTTTTAAGGATTGGTTTAATGCCTCAAAAAACAAACTCATGAGAGACGATGGTTATGATGATGACGATTACGATGATGGAAATAGAATTATTACTCTGTGATTTTCAACTTCCAAGTTACGTATTTTTTTCTTTTTGAAACTCTTTTGAACTGGTGTTCGTTCTGTTTTTCCCTTAATTTCCCACCCCTTTTATGATATCTAATATAGGATAAATGCTAGCTACTATTGCTTCAATCAGTGTCCTAGTCAGTAACTTCGATTGCTTCTTAGATGTTGACTTTTGTCTCATTTGTAGCCTTTTTTTTTTGTTTTTTTTGTTTTGGTCTACATTTAGTCAATGGTATCGTTTGCACGATTATTAAGCGATGTTTGAGACACCATATTAAGTCCTATAAATACTATGGAGGAAGCAAATATCTCATCTTTCTCGTCCGAACATTTTCTTTACGCTCTCTCTTATCGCTTTTAGAACTCGCATTGGTTCCGTAACTCAACTACATTCAGTTACTATCAAATGTATTATATGAAATGATGAATTAATATGAAAACGTATATGATAAATAACAAATTACAGGTTACCTGTAAGAATAAAAAGGACAGGGGAATGAAAGGAATATAGCCATGAATATATGTAATAATGTTTATCCATAAATAATGCTCGAAAGTACGTTGCAGAAAAGAAACTAAATTATGAACTTCTTCGACTTCTCAAACTGGCGATTGGAATACTTAAGAGTTTTGACTTTTTCGTACCGTTGAAGCTGACACCGCTAGAACCAGCGTTTGTTGACAGATCACTCTTGCCTGTAGCAGGTGATAAGATGCTGAAATTTCGAAGTTGAGCAGGGCCTAAGTAGTAGTCAGACTCACTATCTGTGCTTCGTCTACTATTGATTGCTTGTTTTCCTTCTAATGTGGCACGCCTACTAGTTATAGGTGGTGTTGATATGATCGATGTGTTTGCAGGGTGCTGTGAGTTGTTTCCACCACCTGTCAAGGATTCCTGGGAGCGATTAATGGCCTTCATTTGATTGAGTTCCAAGGCGTTTGTCAACTTCATTCCAAGTTTTAGCCTGCTTTCATTCTGAAGTTTAAAGCCATTCAATTTAGAAGCAGCGTCATCAATTTCGGATGAGGATGAATAAGACCGATCCAACTTGAAATGATGTTCTTGTGTCGGCATAGCGCAATGTGGAATTTGCGTAATGGAGTTGGAGCGAAGGTGTGGAGTGGAACTGATCGAGTTTGAAATGCTTCCGCTACCTACCGATGATGAAATGGATGTCTCTCTTATCGATTGAGGTTGTTGTCCTTGTTGAATAGCAATGGCTCCGATAGATGACGATGATGAAGATGCTGAAGGTGGAGCAGCTGTAGCGTTTATGTTGTTTGACGAGCCCGTTGGTGTTGAAAACAATAAGGGGGATGACTGTTGTTGTTTTGTACCTGAACTAAACGAACGTCTTGAGGGTTGCTTTACAGGTGATAAATCAGAAGCCTGTGAATTTGACCGGAAAGTTCTAGTGGTCATAGATGATCTTTTGGAAACAGGAGATGCTGCAGTACCCCCTGTACTTCCGTTTGAAACTGAGCCAGTTGATGGTAATGGTACAGAAGTCGCAGCCGAGTCTCCTCCACCCGATATGTTAGCTGGGTTCGTCTTACGTGGAGGAGTTGCTCCAGATGACACCAAGGGCGATGCTATGGAAGACGAGGTCGGTTTTCTTCTCGCGTTTAATTTGGAACCACTTGTATTCAAGGTTAGGCTGCTGCTACTAGTGTTCTGGTTAATATGCATGGTTGTGCTCGAGTCGTTGTTGGTATTGTTCATAGTAGAACTGTGAGCCTGAGGTGTTGAAGATGTATATACAGGTGAAGAGTTTCTGGTATTTCGTGATGACCCTGTAGTTGACGAGGTGGAATGGTCCAGGAACTCCGCATCATCATCACCTTCTCCTGAATCTTCTCCGGACGATACTGAAGAGGACATTGAATATTTGCGGCGCTGAATCGTAGGCAATGAGATCTTGTTACTTAGCGAAGTAGCAGTGAAAAGTGGTGTATTCGTGGGATGTGTATTCGCTATAGGGCCTATTGTACTGGAATTCAAATTTGTTGGCGAGTGATGCTTTGAAGTTGTCGATATTCCAAAATATCCATACGGAAGGTTCGGAGTCACTTGACCTTGGTGTGAAAGGCCTACCACGGATGGTGGTTTCGATTTTATATCCTGATATTTATGTTGCATCTCATAGCTGTAAACCAAATCTATCGGTTTCCAGCCATCATTGTTTATCATGGAATCATCAGCTCTATATGCAACCAACAACTCGCAGCAATCAACAAATGCATATTGCAAAGAAAGATGTAAAGGTGTATTTCCATCATCATCTTGTATATTTGGATAAGCGCCATTCTCAAGCAGTATTTGAAGACACTGTGGAAAATTATGAATGCAGCAAAGATGTGATGGCGTGTATCCGTGATTTCCCCTCTGGTCAATGCAGACATTGAAGTAGTCTAGTAGCAACGGTAATGTTTTCGACGCGTTATTCAGGCAAGCGGTATGAATCACTGTATCTTTATCAAATGTTAGCTTTATTTCGTCTTCTGATGTTATCTGTGTATATGATTTTGCGGCTAAAGATGTGGTGGTTTGTTGTTGGTGGTTGAGGGATGATGACGATTTTATAGACAATAATGAAGCGGATGGCGATAAGGTCCGGCACCTTTCAAAAATTAATTTGAGCAGTAGTTCTGATATTTGATATTCATCATGGTATGCAGAGTAATGTAGATTGGACCAACCGTTATCAGGGTTGATATTATCAACAAGATCGGGAAACCTCTTCAACAACCGTGAAACTATAAAAAAGTTCCCCTCTATTATGGCGCTCCGTAATCTTACCGATGGATCGATCATTCGGGCTAGATACTGATGATGCTTGAAGCGATTCAGAGTCGAGAAAGAACAAAAATTTGAAGTGGGGTCTTAAATTCGTTCGATAGTACCAGGTAAAGGTAATGCAAACTTGGTAAAGAACTGGTGATAGATGCTCAACAGGCTAACAAGCAAAAAAAAAAAGAAAGACGGAGAAATAAAAGATGCTCTAAAGAGATGAAATTGCTCGATCGGGTAAAGTGAGGCAGCGATCAGGAGGTGGAATTCGGGTCGCCTGCGCGTCGCTTCTCATTTTCCGTGCACAGGTGTTTGCAAATTGTTCGCGCGCGCTGCCGCACGTAATTTATAAATATCCATGCATGCATTTTCTACTCCTCACATTTTGCATGCAATGTTTCAATGGGTAGAGTGGGATATGTCTACCTTATAAAAGCTGTTTTGAATGACCCGACGTTATTCCTATACGCCAAAATAAACAGAGAAACAAGATCAACTTGCTAATTTATTAAGTAAATATAAACAGAAAGAGAACAAAAAAAAAAGAGAAAACAGAATACAGAGATACGAGTATGTATATAGCAAAATGAAAAATAGATAAACGAACTAAAAACAAAATAGATAGAAAGACCGTTGCAATGTACCATTAAAGTAAAAAACAAAAACTGATTAAGGAAGACTAAAACTCTAGGGAAATGTAAACATCTGTTGCATGCATCTTCTGGCCCTATAATGCCGAGATCCACTTTTTCAATAGTCATAAGTGGGAAGAAGTAAATGTCCATAAAAGTTAAGATGCCGATGCAAATTTGATAGAAAAAATTGTAACAAAAAAAATATGATAATCATAATAAAAACCCGAACAATAAAAAAACACTCATTTACTCATGTTTTGAAACCTCATATATTACCGAATATTCCGATGAAGCGTTGTTACTCCTTCCAAACTGGGTAGGTGCTTGGTTTATTGATTCTTCGCTACTGCTTCCAATAAGAGATTCCAATTCAACGCTAAGCCTTCCATCCAAAGGTTTCAAACATTTAAATTCAGCTTTAACTGTGCTCAGATGACTTTTAAGCTGATCTTTTCTGTAGAATCTTTTTCCACAACCCCACTTCGAGCCATCTTGTGGATTTATGCCACCGCAAATAAATGGTTTGAAGGATGTGGAATGTTGCTCTTTGGTGTGTCTTGAAAGGTCGGATGATCTTGAAAACTTCACATTACAATCAGGGCATTTGAAAAGTTTTTCTCGCTCGTGGACTGAAAGCTTATGTGAAATTAGGTTGTGTTTTCTTGTATATGACTTTGGACATTGGTCACACTTGAATCTATTTTCCATGTACTTTGAATTTTTAGTAGACACTGCGGAAGCCGTCATGGAGAAAGTTGCCGACTGTGGTGCCGGTGTTGAAAGAGGATATGTTTGAGATGAGCTCGAGGAAATTGAGGATGAATGCGAAGGTGGTGATGGTGAATTGAAATGTAGTGGATGAGACTGGTATTGCTGTGGTAAAGGAGTCTTAAATTGTAGCTGTTGTGGATGCACCGGTGGATACGACATTGATGTTATTACTTGTTGTCTTGAAAGTTGAATCTCTTGTGCTCTCGATGGTATATACATACCCATTGGAACAGAACTTGGGGATATGTTGGTGGTAGGTATATATTGCGTTTGATGAATTTGCGTTTGATGAATTGAAACAGGATAAGTTTGATTTGGTGGCAGCTGTGTATTCGTCTGCTGTTGTGACGATCTTGGAGAAACGGGTTGTGCCGCTGGAATATACATGATCTCGGATGCCTCGATTGGAGATGAGTTAGCGCTGGACGTAAACTCGGGGAACAGTTTGTCGATACCAGGTAAATGAACCTTTCGGCGTTCGCCATTTGTATTTCCTATTTGCTCTTGAGTTTCAGCCTGATCTGCTATTTCACTCTTTTGTACTTCGTGGTTTTCAGGGAAGTAATGATAATTTGGGGAGTCGGATGAGAACTGATTATGATGATTGTTTTGAATGGACATCATGGCCAATGAACTTATCAAAGATCGTTTACTTGTATTATTAACTCGCAGCAATATGAATTATGCTTATTGATGAACAAAGGATTATATGCTTTCATTAATTTCAATCTACACCAGAGTATCGAAAGACATGGATTAGGGATGGAGGGGAGGGAAAGTCAAATGTATTTATATCAGGTCCTCATTGCGCCTTCTTTTCTCTGAGGATGCATATGTACGCGCAAGGAACTTTGAAAGCAAAGATCCCAGAAATTTTTTGCATTGTTCAAGTAGGCGGTGGAAACAGCGCGGCGCATCGTGATGCAAGATCCCCCGCTGTATAGAACTTTCTAAACTCTCAGAGTGTTATTCCATGTGCAAAAAACGCTGAGCCTACTGTATTCGCGAACGTCTGCGCATGCGCCCTGTCTTCCATCAAGTCGTTTCTTTTTTTTGGAATTTGGCGAAGCTGTTGCTATTGTTTGCTTGTATCTGTCGCCCCTCTCCGAACTATCCAAATTGCCGTTTCATGAATATGCTACCAAAGTACACCTTCATTGTGTGTTTCTTGTTACACTGATCGTTAGTATGTCTGAACATATTGAAATTATAAACTATATTGTATATCGGCCGCGTTTTTTTTTTTCGGTTACCATTCGGAGTCCAATCATTGTAGAGCAGATGGCTATTGCAAACCTGTTTATTGTTTATTCTTTCAGTATTGTGATCATATCTAAACCTTCTTGTTCAATATTTATAGGACGTTCTCAAATTAAATTAATTCTAAACAAGTTACATCCAGAAGCTGCAGCGACTATCTTTCGGATAGTTTGAACTAATCTCGGCTATATCAAGTATTATTTCTCAATTTAATTTGATGATTAACACTGGTATAAATCTGAACAAACTCATAATCATTGAATTATTACTATACAGTTGTGACCCTCAAATCATGGTGAATACTACAAAACCATATATCTTAGTAACTCAAAAACATTTGTCACTTTGAAAGCCTCTGTACAAAAGTTAATTTCTTTGAAAGTCTATATGTAGAAAGAATGCCTAATTTACTTTAGAAATGTATGTATACATAAAGATATAAAAAACGATACTGCCGGTTTGTTTTGGTATGTTTTTCCTTTTTTCACTTACAGATACACGGTGCCCTGCCTAAAACTTGAACCCCTTATAGAACGTTTTGAGATTCCGAACAAACCTTTCCTTATTGTACTCGAACAAACCGATAAAAAAAGAAATGCTTCATTTGTTCTAAAAATATCTCAAGCAGTGAGACGGTTGCGCTCATTTGCCAAATTGTATACATCCTTCGATGTTAGATACAATAGATTGTGGTTATGGTTATTTACTAAGTAGGCTCAGTTTTTATGCACAGCCTAGATTTAAGAAGGCTGCATGCAAAGCCACCAAAAAAAAGAAACGATATTTTTTGATGCCTTTTTTAACGAAGATTATTGCTTGGAATACGCGGATCAACTTTAATTGGGCTCTGTTGGTCAATAACGGTCGCCGAACTAAGTAAATCTATAAATAAGTTTTAAAAAATATTGTTGGCAAAAAATTTGAAGATGCAGACAGATTGTTTCGGAGAGTTTCGGAGACGTATTGCCGTTCAAAGATGATCTGGTTGGTGTGTGAAACGGAATGAGTGAAATCTGGTTCAACAACACCAATTATATGAAGAGGTCTGAAATCGATTACTGAAAGCATTATATACTGAATTGTAGTTTACACCTTCACTCGAAACACGAGTATATTTGAAGCAATTCTTATCTATGAAACACAGATGTATTAATGCTCGGTGATCAAATCTACTAAGGTTTTTCAGTTTAATTAGGAATAATCTGAGACTTAATCGGTAGTATCCAATTATGTTCCACCATGACTGCAAATGGTTAATGCTTTGTTACTTATAAAACGAGATAATAATGAAAACAGAAATTCAAATCTGTTGTCTATAAGATCTAACGGCATTTGGAATCGTCGATCGTTGTAGAATAGCCAGCGGTTGAGTAGTTAAAACATTTTGATGCCTCGTAAAATATATGAAAGAAGGACATTCCCGAGGTAGTTAAACCCAAAGGTGACAAAAGTAAAATACCCGGAACTTGCGAGGAAACGTCAAAAAAAAAGAAGATAAGAAAACGTTTCTTTTTTTTCTGTGGCTTTATTGTCTTTGCGAGCGGCGCAGTTTCTTGAATGCTTCGCCTCCTAAAGCATTTCTCGATGGGGATCTGGGCTTCTACGAGAGGCCTGTCCCTCGGTGAGCCCCATTTCTTGATGGCCGTTTTGCTTTTGGATTTGATAATTATATGCGAGTTTTCAGATCCAGTGGGTGTGGGAATTTTGTATGCATGGAACCTGAATGTGCCATATTGTTGGCCACTCCTTCTACAATACGCTCCAGTTTTCGATGGGTGATATTTAAACAACCGCAATAATAATATAATGCTAACAATAATAACATAATGTATTCTTGGTACTCTTGGTCCAATTGTTAGTATGAGCGAGAATCTGATGACTTGTAATTAAAGGTACCGCTTTATTTCCCCAGAAATGGTGAAACAAACGGAATAATAAAGGAAACGTTCTTAACATTACCGTCAGCGACCCATCGTTGTAAAAAAATTCACTACACGTTTATTTCCCTTTCGTACTAATTTGTTCCGTGATCTGTTCTTTGTATATTTTATTGTATTGAGTCTGCGACTCTGCGTGCATATCGAGCCCACATCGATGTTGTCTCAAAAAGACGAGCACTGCGCTATCTGTAAATATTTGGGTCCGCGACAACATGCTCTCTCTCCACTTCATCCACTCCACTATCTACTTCACCTTACAAAAGGTGTTTCTCTTAGGCGAGAGTCGCTGGTTTGATCAACAGTTTTCATGAAGTTACTCAGAAGTTAACTGGGTAGCACTATCACACCATCTTCTAGTTTTACTATAATTCTTCATAGTGTTTTTGTTTAATAAATTCTATGCTGTTGGAGCCTACCATTAGAAGCCTCTATTAATATTACAGAACGATAGCCATGAGGGTAACAGAGCTAGTATAAAAGCATCGATTTAAAAGAAACCTGTCAGTAAGGTGCTTTTACAAATGCGCGTGTCATCTAGAGCATGTTGGGTAACTTCTGGAGTGCTTTGGGTAAACCGCTTATCCTTAATTAGAAAACGTCACCAAAGCTACAAAGGGAGTTAAGTATTCAATTCGCCGTAATTCACATAGTTTGACAGAGCTTTGCCCCTTATCTTCAAAGTTAACTCCACTTTGAGCGTTCCCTGAACCGAATCAAACCTAATCGAACCTTGCGGTGTATTAACTTGTTACAACCAAACACATCAACAAAACAGAAGACCACGAGGGGGGGGTGTTGTGCGCTAGACAATTTCTCCAGTGTAGAAGACAAAAGAGGGTGTTCACCCACTCGGTGCCCCTCTCTTTGCAGTTACGAGCCCGTGTGGAGATTTAGCCCCGCCGCTTTGGCGGAGGTCGGGTTTAATACGGGTTTCTGATTGTGTGCATGCGTGGTCGATCCGCAGATGATGTGTGTCAATTTTAATACGAAGATATACTGTTAAGCTCTCAATTGAATATATAAAATAAACAGTGGGATATATAATGCCACAGTTTTCAAATCATAGATAAAAGGGATGAGCTAGAGAGAGAGATAGGAGAGAGCAACTTGAATTCGAAGCAAAACAGCAACCGTGGGCAAAAAAGAAAGAAAGCTTGCAAATAAAGCTTGTGGGCAAGCTAGCGTGTGCATTTTTTCCCTGCCTGCTGCTCCTCCTGCCGGCAGCCACCCCCTGGGAGTGATTGTGCGGCTTGGTTTTTACACTGGGTGAATCATATATATGTAATATAATATATCGATTTTGTAGATTGCTACATAGAGTTAAAAAAATGAGTCTTGATACAATATTGTACGATGAATCACCTGATTATTTGTTCGATCTCCGCTTTGCTTTTGATATAGTATTAACATAATATTATTATTAAAACAACACTCGCAAATGATTGTGAGAATAAAAAAGAACAGAGGGGCTAAAATAATTGAGACACAAAACATATGACTGCAACCCTCATGATAAAAACTAAGTTCATGAAATGGTAGAACGATGGGTATTGTGTTTTCATTCCAAATGTAACTGCAGTGTGGTACTAAAAAAGCAAAGATAAAGGTTTTAAAAAAACACACGGTACACCGATATTATAATTTAGAGAGAGAAAAAAACACAAAGCAAAGCAATGAATGTTAAAAAGAAAGAAAGATTAGAAAAAACTAACTAGGCAAGATAAAGAACAGCCACACCGAATAAACAATAAAGAATGATATGTAGCAAAAGAAAAAAAAAAGAAAAACAGGGGGGCTTCTGCCAACTTGAGCTAAGCAGCTCCATCTGTAATATCAGTAACACGCTCCATGACTGAGGTGATGACTTCATTGACTTCATTACCACATTTGTTAACGTTAGTATCAATCAAATCAACAACATCGTTGGCACCAACTTTTGCGCTGCCAATAATCTTATCAACGGTAGGCTTCAAAGTATTTTGATAAGCTGGCTTGATTGTATTTTCATAAGCTTCATTGGATAATCTTCTTGAAGTTTTAGCAATGGCAACTGGAGTCGATGAACCAGATGTCTTTTCATTGGTATACAGTTCATTAACATGGGATGGATAGGAGGTAACTTGACCAACCAGAGGCAACAAGGAATCGTACAATTTCTTAACTCTTTCTTTGTATGGCTCTGTGTATTCATCAGCTTTAGATTTTGTAGTGGTCAAGTAACTGGAAACATAGTCATAATACTGATGGTACAATTTAATTGCTGGTTCCAACTTTGATTTCACCTGTGAAACAACGTTTCCTTGAGTAGATTTGACATTCTTAACAACAGTGGCAACTGAAGAATCGTAAGACTTGCTAACTTCTTTTGTAATGTCCTCGACTGATAAGGATGTTATGACTGGGAAAGTCTTATCCAAGCGATTCAAAGCACTATCGATAGCTTTATCCAAATTATTCAAAGCTGCAACAATCAAAGGGAATGCAGCGATAAAAGTGATCAAAGCAGAGAGCAACCGATCGATGTAGACATGAAAAACATTGTAAAGTTGGAACTTTTGGATAAAAGCAGAAGTATCGGAGACCAAAGGGTAGGCCTTAACATGGGTATAAGTTGAAGTAGTCAACTTTGAGGAAGATGACAACTTAGTCTCTGTTTCCGAAGTCATAACAATGTGCGGTAAAAGGGTGTGGTGTGATTAATGGGAGGAAATGGGCAACTAACAATTACAGATTGGATGGTCAGGTAAAGAAGTGCAACACTAAAGAAGTACGAACAACGTCAGGAGCAAGAGACAAGAACAAGAAAGAGATGAGTTAAATGTAGACACAAAAAAAAGGAAATTACGTGAGAGCATGCGGAATAAACATATAAGTAGATGAAGGCAAAGCACAGTTAGTATAGTACGTAGTTGCAGATAAGCGCCTGCAAATATTTAATTTACTTATATAAATATAATTTAAAAAAAAAAATCTTATTGTTACACAGTTAATTTGAGCTGTGGAAACGGCATGTGATTTCCGGTGGACGGCCGGTCGATCAATTGCGTCGATCGGCTATGTGCATACTTCTCTACACCACTATTATTTTTTGCTTAGCTCATCTGCTATGAAATTATAATTGATATATATAGTTCTTTTCTTGTTATGTAAATGCTTACCAGTGCTTCTCCCTCTCTGCCACCACTGAAAAATTTCTTCGGGTTCGTCCACAAGCAGGTGTGAAGTAGTCTTATAGATCCATAGTGTGTGTATTTACGTTGATACTTGCCGGCTTTTATATCTTCATTCCTTTATCCCTCCATTCACCCACCAATATGTCTTCTTTAAGGGATTTGAGTAAAAGATATGGGGCCAACGTTGAACGTTTCCCCCATTATCTTAGAAAGATGTTTGAACAAATGTCCAAGAAATCACAACTTCCTGCCTTGAGACCGGATGCTAGAATCGTGGAAGAATCTAAAAGGTTCACCAAGCCTAGCCAATGGACGGTTCAAGTTGGTGATAGAGTTCTCATTACAAGAGGTAAATTGAAAGGAACCATCACTAAAGTTGCTGCATTACATGATGCTTCCAACAGAATATATTTGGAACAATCAGAGACAAGAAGAATCATCGCACCTCAAGCTTTTTGGCAACCTAATCAGGATTCGCACGTTTTAGAATACCCTAAGACTTACCACATCAATGATGTCAAAGTTGTGGGTACAGTTCTAGAAGAAGACGGTACCGAAAAGTACATTGCTGCCGACAAACTTGTCTTCAAAGGTGCATATTTCGATGAAAACTACAAGAAAATGATGCCAATTAGAAGAATAAAATACAACGAACATATAGTGATTCCTTGGCCTGTTCCAGAACCAGTTGAAGACTGTGGATTTTCAACCTCCAGAGAAGTTGCAGAAGTGAGAACTCACTACACAGATTCGATTATAAAGTTGGATACACCAGAAAACTTTTCAATTGAGACTTTGAGAAGCCCAATCGCAAAGAGAAAATACAAATGGGATAAGAAGTATCTATCCAAGTCTGATGTGAAGAAGTTGACTCCACCTGAAATGCCATTAAGTGAGACCAAGAAGGCCATGATTGCAGATAGATTGAAGTTGAAAGAACAACGTATCACAGAGATGAGCTCAGAAGTTTCCGAATTCATCGGTACCAGAGTGGCTCAACATTTGAACTCAATCACTGATCCTAACTTTAAGGAATTCGTTGAAAGAAACGATCCTGCCAGATTCATCGCCAAGAAATTGAAGAAAGAAGAGGAAAAGAAAGCCTTGATTGAAAACAACCAAGAAAATCATAAGTTGAACGTCATCAAGGAGAGAGTTGAACAAAAATATAAAACCAAATCAAAGAAAAAACATGGTAATAAAATATGGTGAAATGATTAGGTAGTTGTCTTTACAATGGGGTGGATTTGTCATGTAAATAAGTAGATAATTGATGCTTGACTGTGTGTATATATAATCAATTAATGAACAAATTATCACATTTTCACAATATAATTACATTTTTAGGGGGCACGTACAATAAATTTTCTTAATAATTGTAATAGTAATTAAATATAAAAAAAATTAAGTTGCGTATAGATTAATTCGATATCTTATAACTTTTCGTAATCTAATTTGCCTTCCAACTTCTTATTATCAACCATCTTTCTAACAGCTTTCATCATATCACTCTGTATAATGTAATCTCTATCCTCTCTGATGGCAAAGAAACCAGCTTCCGTAACAACGTTTCTTATATCGGCACCATTGAAACCATCACTCATCTTGACAACCGCCTCAAAATCAAAGTCACCTTGTTTCTTAATATTTGCGGTATGGATCTTGAAAATCTCTAGTCTACCGTTTTCGTTAGGTAATGGAATCTCAATCTTTCTATCCAATCTACCGGCTCTCAACAAGGCAGGATCTAAAGTATCCGGTCTATTCGTAGCCATGATCACTTTAGTCTGACCCAAATTATCGAAACCATCCATTTGATTCAACAATTCCATCAACGTTCTTTGAATTTCTCTATCTGCAGATGTACCTTCAGAAAATCTACGACCACCAATGGCATCGATTTCATCCATAAAGATAATACAAGGTTCGTGCTCTTTAGCATAACTGAACATCTCTCTCACCAATCTGGCAGATTCACCGATATATTTATCAACAATAGCAGAAGCTGGAGAGAAAATAAAGTTGGCACCAATGGTTGCTGCAACTGCTTTAGCCAAAAGAGTCTTACCAGTACCTGGTGGGCCATACAATAAAACACCCTTTGGTGGCTTAATACCAACTCTTATGAATAATTCCGGGTTCTTCAATGGTAACTCAATGACTTCTCTTAATTCACGAACTTGTTCTGTCAAACCACCAATTCCACCAAATGAAATCTCACCTGGTTCAAAGCTTGTCATGTTATAGATCAAAGGATCAACTTCTCTCGGTAAGATTCTCATAATTGTTAAAGTTGTCATATCTAATGCCACTCTAACACCTTTCTTTAAGTTTTCCCTCTTGATGGTAGATCTACAACCAACAATGTATCTTGGTCCTGAGGATGCCTTCACTATAAATCTTTCATCATCCAGTTGCTTTAAGACTTCACCAATGATTTGACCAATACTTTGTAACGCCTTGATATCATCCTCGGTCTTGTTGAAATCTTTGTCGAGGTCTCGTATGCTGAGTCTCATTTCTTTCAATCTGGACTCCCATTGACTGTGTTCTATTAATTTGTTTTTTAGTTGAGTTAATGCTCTTTTTCTTTCTTCATCAACTGGAGTTGCAGTTTGTTCTGCAGAGCCCCCTTGATCTTCGTTTAAAGCTGCTAATAGCGGATCGTTTTCTTCACTCATTCTTAAACCTTGAATCTTACGCTATGCCTATCAGTTATATTGCTTGATTGAAAAAATACCAATTGACCGAATTAATGACTGCAGCCGTTAAACAATTGAGGGATTGTAACATTCTTTGAGTGGCAAAAATATATAGTTGAGATTTGGAGCTTCGCGTGAAGCTGAGAATGGTTATGAGCACGACGTTTCTGTCAGACTCATTTTCAAATGGATTTTTTTTTTTTTGAAGTGAACATTTCACCTTTTTAGTTTAATTTGATGGGAGTCAAATGTTCTGAAAAATCGACATCTTTAGATTGATAATCAAACAGGAGGAGATGGAGTTTCATGCAGTGATATTTTGTGGTAAAGGTTCTGCCCTTTCACCAATATCTGCCACGAAGGAAGCGGGCATTCCCAAAGCCCTATTACCTATCGCTAACAAGCCAATGATCGAATATGTTTTAGAATGGTGTGATAGAGCCCCATTCAAGTGTGTTTCACTCATATCTGATAATAGATCATTACCCCAAATATCAAAGTTTGTGGAGTCTTACAAACTGAGAAGGGACCCAGAATTGATCAGATCCAGTACCATTCAATGTCTTGGATCAGATGCCAATTCAACAGGCTCAATGTTACAACAATTTAAAGAGACAATTTTCAAGAACACTACCAGCTTTGTGTTTCTGCCATGTGATTTTATCACAGATATACCACCACAGGTGTTAATAGAAGTTTATAGGGGCATGGGTGATGAGAACTTGGGTTTAAGCATTGCCTACAATAACAGTTTTGAAAATGTGGATATAAATAAACTTTTGAAGACCAATTATACAGTGTATGCCGATACAAGCAATGGAAACACTGTTTTATTAGATCAATATTCAAAATCATCCGTTTCTATTTCTAAGTTTTTGAAAGTGAGAACTCAGCTTTTATGGAGATATCCAAAGACAAAAGTGTCAACCAAACTGTTGGAATCATTTATAATTTTCGGTGACGAAAAATTGTTTGACGTTGCAAATACTGAAACAAATTTCATAAATAGATCGATAAGCAAACTGAAAGGCGATTTGGCTAGAAGGTCATGGAAGCATTCGATACCAAAGGAAACGTTTGGATTATTCATATTACCTGAACAATCAACATTTGCAAGATGTAATAATTTGGCAGTCTACATGGAAGCCAACCGTTATTTCTTGAAATTGAAAGCAAGAGAGAGTACATCGTCACAATCTAAAAAAGAAAATAAAAACTCGGCAACTGTGGGTGCTGATTCAATAGTTGGTGAAGGATCCTTACTAGGAGAAAAAACATCGGTCAAGAGATCAGTCATCGGTAACAATTGTAAGATTGGTATGAAATGTAGAATTACAGGATGTGTTTTACTCGATAACGTTGTCATAGATGATGACACTCAATTGGAAAACTGTATCATTGGTGCTGGTGCTAAAATTGAATCCAAAGCCAAATTGGTAAACTGTAACGTTGAAGGTACTTATATTGTCGGTAGTAAAGTGAACTTGAAAGGTGAAACCTTGGTTAATTTGTCACTAGATGGTTTACGAGATGATGAAAATGCTCTATATAGTGATGATGGTAGTGATAATACCGATAGTGATGAAGACGACGATGGTGATAGTGAATATGATGATGAATCATTTGAAGAAGAAGAGTATGATGATGATATTTTCGCAAGATAGCATAGATTATAGACAAGGAAACAATTCGTATTTTTTAATTTTTAGTTGTTAATTGTGAATTTTAAATTTTTAAAGTTTAGATTTTGGGCAGAGTAAAAATGGTATACACTGGTATGAATTTTTTGTTTTTTTTTTTTGTTTTTTTGTTTTTTTGAAGTAAAAGAAGTGGAAAAGGATAAATGATTACTTGTTAGTTAACCTAATAGAACTATCTGTGACTGTAAAAACGGAGGTGACTATTTCTACAACGCCTTTTTTGATTTCCACTACTTGATGATGGAAACTTCCTATTTTGTTCTAGGTGAACCTAAATAGCCTATAGATCAATAGGGATCCATGTTTTGGAGATAGATACAAGAGGAGGAATAATCACTCAGCATGTAATAAAGATTTTCGATACAGGGATTCTAAAAATGGATTCCGGATGATCAATTTCGCAGCAGTGATTTTGGGTCAGAAGACAGTGCGGGTAAAACAATGCACAGCTGCTCTGCATAATAGATGTGATCAGAGCTGATTATAATTTTTCACTGCCCGATCTCTTCAATATGCATATACTACATATTTATATATATATTAATTATCATTATTAATTACTCTGATCCAATTTCATAGAAATATTCATCAACTATAATTGAATGAGTGAGCAGAGCACCGGACTTTTGAGAAGAACATACACAAGGTCTCAGCTCACATGGCCAAAGGTGGCCTACCGTTACATGGATATTAATAGCACTTCAAAGCTTGAATGTAACCAGTCACAAGCGCAATGGATGTCTGGTTTTTTCCAGCTACTTGTTTTAGAATGTCTAGCTAATGGATAATTCTTGGTCTTTGATTTGTTGAAGGAAGTGACCTATATCGAAGCAATATGTTTGTGTTCTATTTTGACTCCGGTTTTATCGTTGCTTTTGTATTTTAGCGCTAGGGTTCAACGAATGCTGATTAATTTTTAGTCCCTCTTTTTGTAGAATTCATTTAACCTAGTTTGTTACTTGGCAGTTCCTCTACAATATTACATTTCCCCTTTGTCGGCTTTCCCTTAAAAGGCTACTTCACTTGCGTTTTGATTCCTGGCAAGTTTAAGATTTTGGTATTTTGTAAGCTGAAATTTATATAATATATGATATATGATACATGTGTGAACATAAATTCAAGAAATATGACCCGACCATAGGATAATTAAATCCTCGTGTGCTACCAGCAAAGGCTGAAACCAGTCTGAGGCGAGCAGAGCCGCTCGGTTCCCGACCCCGAACGGGGCGCGTCCCGAGAACCCAGCCTTTTCCATATTTCCACCCCCGCGAAAAATTCGTGCTACCATGCATGTTCATTAACCAGCCATCTTTTATTCACTTCAAATTCGTCATTTAGTGCTGGTTTTTAGTGCTGATTTTGTTACCTGTAGCATTGTTTTACCTAGGTTTTACAATAGGATGATCTGTAAGAATCGTACATTGAAGATGGCTAGCCTTCTCTATTTTTTAAACCAGCTGTGATCTGCTCGTTTCTAAATATATATATATGCGTCCATTCCCGGTTTAAGATCAGCCTAAACTTTATCATTTGTCCATCTTCAAAGATTTTCTCGTTTCCCATCAAACGTTGTACAAGATGAACCTAAAGACCAGCATATTAGCCTCCTTGTTTGCAACCCTATCAGTTGCAAATGCCTACGAATATGGTGAACCAAGATATTGGAACTCGTCGTCCGTTCCTTCCTTTATCCCATCTTCACTTTCATTATCTGCTCCTTCCTTGGTTCCATCTTCAATTTTACCCTCCTTGTCTTCATCTTCATCATGTTCTTCTGACTTAACGATGACCGTGAAATCAACAATTACTTTATATCCGTCATCGTCATCATCATCATCATCATCGGGTAACTCGTATCTAGATGAAACTACTACACCAACTGTTACTGGTTCCTCGGACACAACAACTACAGATCTTTCATTCATAACGACAACATCCATCTACGAAGACTGTGACTATTCCTTGAGCTCGTGTTCCACCAAAACAACAGTTGAGCTAGTTGCTAGTTATACAACTACTGATGCTTCTGGATCGTCAACAGTTGCCACTACTGTCAAACCGTTAAGTTCTACTCCAGTTGCTTCGTCTGCTATCACGCAAACTTCATCGGCTTCATCATCGCCTCCTACTCCTTGGATTGAAGGTTCTTGGGTTAATGGTGCTCCAGAGTGGTATATATACGTTCCTCAGTCTTACTTTTCACTAACTGAAGTTGAGTTGCTATCCATTGAGACATCTGTCGGTTACACTTTTGATTCTATCTCAGTCGCTTCTGGATCGCTTTCATCGTTTACTGGTGTCTCCGCTGGCTTGACTGATGTCTCTACTCCAAGCGAATTGAGTGTGACTTTTACTGGTTTCACTTCAGATAGCTACCTAAGATTTTCTGTCCCTGCTGAAGTCACTGAAATTTTAGCGTCTTACAAAATTTCTCTGGCTCTATATTTGACAACTTCTGATTCAAAGGCAAAGAGAGCTGAAAATGTTTATTATCTGTCTGACACAGTTATTAATCCATCTTACTCTACTTCCACATCTGAGTTATCAACTACTACTGCAACCGTGACTTCTTGTGCAAATGGTATTTGCTCTAAGCTAACGACTACTGAGTTGGTTTCATATCAAACAACCATTATTTCGGGTGACGTCACTGTTGTGACTACCTACATTCCATTGACTGATGACTCAACAACGACTTTGACTGCTGATCCATACACTACAACCGAGGTGATCACGACGTGTTCAGAAGGTGGATGCACTACTTACACCACTGAAGAGTTGGTTTCGTCATACACCACTACTATTTCAGGTGAAGTTACTGTTGTTACAACATACTGTCCACTAACCGATGACTCTACCACTACGTTGACTGCTGATCCATATACTACCACTGAAGTCATCACGACATGCTCACAGGGCGGATGCGCTACTTACACCACTGAAGAGTTGGTGTCCTCATACACCACTACTATTTCCGGTGAAGTTACTGTTGTTACAACATACTGTCCATTGACTACCGCATCACCAACCACATCTGTTCGCCCATATACCACTGTTGAAACGATCACTTCTTGCGTGGATGGTGTTTGCACCAAGATTACCTCTACTGAGCTCGTTTCATCTTACACCACTACTATTTCAGGTGAAGTTACTGTTATCACTAGCTACATCCCATTGACCGATGACTCGACAACGACTTTGACCGCTGCTCCATATACTACAACAGAAGTGATTACAACTTGTTCAGAAGGTGGATGCACCACTTACACCACTGAAGAGCTGGTTTCTTCCTACACTACCACCATATCAGGTGAAGTGACCGTTGTTACCACATACTGCCCATTGACTGATGATACTTCTAGTTCGTCGTCAACTTCCGAAGCCGCAGTTGTTAGTTCCAAGGGAGGTGCCCATAGTATTGTGGTTACGCTTTCTAGTTACACCACAACCATTTCAGGTACAGTTACAGTTGTTACTACCATTTGTCCAGTTACGGAAGCAACAACAACTTCGATAGAATCATCTTCTGCTCCCCTTGAAACCGCTAGCTCTCGCTTAACAACAATCACAACAACATCAAAAGGTGTGGTGACGGTTTACACTACTTATTGTCCAATATCTTCAGAAACAACTACCACCACATCTGCTAGTTTGTCCATAAGCTCAGAGTCATCAACACATGCAACAATCACTACTGTGATTCAGGGCAAGACCACTGTTTACACCACCGTTTGTTCAAGTACGCCAACTTCATCAGTCAATCCTGATAACACTACTGTGGATCTGTTTACATCATCTACTGTTGAAGTTGAAGTTGAATCCACTCCAGTGTTGAGCACTGTTTTGTTCACTTCAACGATTTCCGATGTTGCTGTTGAATTGACTACTTACTCAACTGTGTATAAAGCCACAACTTCCTCAACTACCATGGTCACTGTCCAGACTCAAAGTACCTCAAGTTCTTCTCCTGTAGTGACTGTCCCTGCAGTGACTCAAGCTTTGGAAGCTGGTGCCTCCAAGGTTTCTGGTGTGTTTGGTACCGGTTTGATAGGTTTACTTTTCGGTTCTATCTATGTGTTAATTTAAACTTTTTTTCTTTGAATATTTATGTATAGCTCTTTTGTGTTCTTTTAGTGTCTTTTGTCCTTTCTTATCTGCTTTGCTTTTGTTTCTAATCCGATGTTTATTATTTATAGAATTTTAAAAAATGGTCCTTTATTTTAGTATTCCTTGTTGTGTACTTCATAACCGTGTATATATTCGGCTGTTTGATATCTTGAGGTCCACCAAAGCCAATACTTGTAACTTTTAATAAAAATAATTTATAATTTATATAAAAAACAATTTAAAATATATATATTTATAAAAATATATTTGATATATTATTTTTTATTAATTATTCAAAATCATTGGAATATGCTATCTATGGTACGAAGATGACTCCTTACCAAACAACAATACGGTTGTCAAAAACTGCAAGTGCAAACAAATATGTATATATATATACATATCAGAGAATGAAGACACAATCACAGCATCTGATAGGTTGAATAAGTCAAAGGAATGCATTAATTTACTAAAACGTCACTAATACTACATCTTGTGACCAAGGAAAATATATCAAAAACTTAGTAACCAATCTTCAGTGGCGATACATCGCTCCTTAAAACAGGAGCAAAGATCTAATAATAAAGTAGGTCTATGAGGAGTTATTTGAAGTTTGATCTCGCGAGCCTTTTCCCCTCCAATCATTCATGGAATATTAATGGTGCAGTGAATAGGACGCTGTTCGTATCGGTTTCTTGAAAATGAAAGATTAAGTAGAAGAAGAAGTGGTGGATAGAAGTTTAAGTAGCCCCTCGGCAGAGAAGCCACGCAGCTGGGGCGGAAAATTTTTCCTCTGGAAGTTGATTATATAATCTGTTATATAACGGGAGTAAGGGTTTTGCGCCGCTGGCAGGACGGGTTCTGTTCCACGCGAGAGAGAGAGAAGTGGAGGAGACTGGGGGAAGCGATTAGATAGACAGGATAGATTAGATTAGATAGGGCAGGTTAAATTCAGTTGGATCAGGTTTGCTTTTCAGGCTTTCATTGAACCTCTGTGATAGATTTGGTCAGCTGTTTGTTTTGTCCGGTGGCATTTTTAGTTGGTTTTTAGGCATTATTTTGATCACCTTTCTACTCCACACGTATTTTTTTGCACGTTGACGGCAACATTTTGCTCAAATTTATATCAATACGCTGAACAAGTTACCAAGCTATGGGTGTCAGGTTCAGAGATTGTGAAGATGATAACTCCCGTTCCAAGAGGGCAAGGATTTCTGAAAGTGAGTTTAGATTTAGACCAGGTCATTCATCAAGTGACGTAGCACCACTAGCTACTGATTTGGTGCGGATACCTCAGTTCACAGGCACCAATCTCACGATAACGAATACTACTCAAGATAGAGCACCGTTTACTGGATTGTCTCTTGATATACCTTCGATGTCGAGAAATGGCAATCGCCCCGCAAGGTATTTTAGCAATAGGTTGGAACAAATCCGCAGGTTCATATGGGCTAGATCTCTACCTAGAATTGAAAATCAAACAGCCAACAGCAATGGGAACTCACAAGATAATATTGATCCAGCTCAAGATACAATTACTGGTTGGAATTCTATTTTTGGAGGAGCTTTGAGTCCACCGTCGCTTGTTGGAGTGGAACCCTCAGCTGATATCAGTCATCCACAACGCCGGGAGTTGGAGGCAACCGCACAAGCCGCTGCAGCCCGCCAGTCAAGAGCACGGGGAGATTTAACTAGAAGAAGATCCATCCATGCTTCTAACTCGTTGATGGGAGTTAGGTGGGCTCATAATCTACCGATGGATGCAGAATCAGAATCTCCTAACTCTTCTACTTCTCTTCAAAGAAATAGATTCAATAGGCCTTATATCCGTCATGATAACCCCCAATTTTTGATTAATTCTCCAGAAGATACTGAAGACTTCAGAGAAAGTGACAGAGATAGAATTAGAAGGCGCAGGCTTCAAAGCATGTTGATGTTTGATTTTACGAGAGAGGAAGTTCAAGGACGTGAAGCCGAATCCGAATTGTCCACAAATGATGGTGATGACCCAAATCCTAATGGTATGAACTTGAGCGATGAGATAAGGGAACGGTTGGCTCATGAACGATTTGAAGTTGTGAGAGTACACGATGCGATGTCGCATGTTTTAGACGAAGGTAATAATAGCACAGTGGTCCCAACGGTTCCATCTTCCGATCAACCGACTTTCGGTGTCAGAAATGAATCGAGAGGTGATTCAGCGGAGGGTTTACGGAGTAGGTATATAACGTCTGGCAGTTTTGACCAAAGATCATTTTTAAGTTCATTGAGGCCATCTGTTAATGGGCCTAGATACCCTGCTGGCTTCAGGCACAATAACGCTGGCGTTGTCTGGAAGTGCAAGCCAGGCCACCATGCATTGCCACCTGATATTTCAGAAAAGGCTCTTCGGGAGTCAAAGCGTAAGTTTGGAAGGGTGCTCCCTAGTGGAGTGGTGTTTGACGAAGTCAAGGAATTTGCAGAAGAAACGGGAAACAATAATAGGGATAATAAGGAAAAGGAAAAGGAAAAGGAAAAGAGCGAAGTGGAGAGAGAAGGTGGTAAGAGCGAAAACGAAAAGATTACTACCAGTAGTTCTGGAGGAACGTCGGACAACTGATAATGACTTTGATAGAAGTAGTACTGAGGGTGATCAGGCTGACAAAGCATAGGGTTCTCCTCATGTGGTGATATGTACCGCGAGTATACGTTTAACTGTTAATTTACACAAATTCCATTTTGCAGGGATATTGGATTATCAAAACTATTGTATCTATAAAAAGCTATGTCTTCTCCAATAAAAGAATTTTAATGCTGATGGTCTAAATACCATCCGCACTGTCTGGCAAATTCACATCTCCTGCAAATAGCCTTAAATTGCGGTTGCAATGGTAGCCTTTTACCTGTCCACAAATCCATACCTTTGTTTATACTCATGTCTATCTCTCTTTCGTTGTATCGGTAATTAACCTGGTTAAAAATCTCATTTTTAACTGAGTATTCAACAGCCAGTCTGGGTGACAAAAAGTTGTCTGTCAATTTATACAATTGCGCGAGCCTTGCTGCTAAGTATTTATAAGTAGGGGCAGTCTTCCAAGATTGTCCTGATCGAAGTTCAGTAGGTATTTCTGTCTCTAACAACTTGGCGAAGTCCAAAGAAAGGGACTCTGGAGGCTCGCCAAGCGGTCCTAAAGAATATGTGTCAGGCTTGTCCGGTAGACAATCAAAGGGGGGAAATCCAATTGGTTCTCCATTCTTCAGTCTGATAAAATCACTTACCAAATATCGGTTGTTCAGCATTAGAAATATCACCAATGCTGGAGGCAAAGGTTCATCTATATCTATATTTCGTTGTATTGCATTTATGAGTAGCATATTGTAGGTCATCTCTGGGTTCAAAGATAGATTTTCTAAGAGCTTTCTGTACATGCCGATTTGTAATTTGGAAGAGTATTGGATCAATGGGTGAGGTAATGATTTGCTGGCTCGTGTTTTGAGATCCTTCACTGTTATATACAAAAATGGGTCCGCTCTATCGCACCATTCTTTGGATTTCTCTTCTACCTTCTGTAAAACATCTGAGAGGTCTCGTGGATGTGAAATAGATTGTCTTAACTCAGATTGGTAATGGTCAAAAACATCTTCATCTTTGCCGCTTTCTAATACCAGGTGGTCAATAACACCACTTATTATAAGCAAATCTGAACTGTCGCCTATATTGTTCTCTAGTTCATTGATAGTCGTATTGTGAAGGGTTAAGAGTTCTCCGGAAGACAACTTGTACAGTCCATGGACAAGAATTTCTCTGGCCTCCCCAAACTGAAACATTTCTGTCAATCTCAATATCGTCCTTGACCAAGACGCAGCCAAATTTTTAGAAGTATGAGTTGATTCGGAGTCTTGTTTCAACAAAAGAAGCAACTCTGTAAGTACGTTAGGTGTGGATATTAACGGTATTTTCGGTTCAGATTTCTCGTCAATACTCAAATTCTGCGACTCCTTAATGTCATCAAAAAAATTGGTGGATTCTCGCCAAAAATAATCCTCGGAGCCATCTGTGAGAAGCTTTATCTTTTCGAGGTGATGGGTTTGATTTTCGTAATTAGAATGCTCAATTTTACCCCTAATCATAAATTGATTCTCCTCCTCTTCGGTAATGTTGTTATACAGTCTGAAAGTTCTTTGTAATTCGCACCAGTTACCAGGGATAATCTTCGTAACTGACAATCTGATCTTTTGAGAATCCAATGATTTATTTGCATAGATCAACTGCTCTAGAGGTGTTTTCAATGCAGGTGAAAATGATTCATATGGTAGAATGCTGGTATTTGGTTTTCCCGATAAATAGCTAGCGAGTTCATCATACTTATGAAATGATTCTTCTTCCTCTATCAAATCTAGAGTGTTAGAATCAGATGCATCAGGGTTGACATTCGTAACAAAGCTTTTAATTGCATTCTCTACCATAAGGTCGCTTAGATGTGGTGATAAGGGCAAAGAAGTGACATTTTCTCGAGAGGTTTTAAGTTCCTCGTTATTGGCATTATCAGATTGTTCATTGTGATCTTGCTGTTCTTCCTGTTTCTTATTTCCCAAATCTTGACAAATACGAACGTTATGGGATCGTTTGTAACGTATTCTAAAGGTCAGGTTCTTTGCATTAACCCTCTGTATATCATCTTGAAGGGTAGAATAGCGGAACGAAGTGAAGGACATGCATCTCCCTCTAGGAAATTTTACCTTTAGTTTTATCGTCAATCGGCTATTTGGTAACATCGCAAATGAGAAACAGGATTCGACTGTGAGAAGAGAAAAGAACAAAAAAAGGAAAGAACCGGAGGAACTTGAAGTGTCTACCTAGCTGGGATTCAGGGACTCTCGATATATTTCGTGTAAACATGGCGAAGACCGCGCCGCGCGTCATCCTGATTCCTACTCTTATCACCCCATTGTATGGCCTTCATCATTTTGAGATTATAGTCGCCTGAGAGGGTCATCTCCATGATTACCTCACCTTTAATCAAGTATAACGAGCACTATCTATTACTTTGAACCAATATGACTTACGGAACCAACTATGAAGGAGGAATAAACATGCTGTCTGCTTCCTACCCTAACCTGATATGAATTGAGCTATTACGTAAAAGCGAGCGCAGTTATTTTGATGGGGCGGCCCTTGCGCTACTCTGTTTGCCTCGAAATCAAGTTTAGGCAACAAAACACTCAGATTTTTGGGACTTAAAATATCAGGTTCTAAACAATTAAGATCTCTGTAGTTACTGGGAACTGAGTTAGATCCCATAATGTACTATATTTCTTGAAAATTTCTCTGATCGTGAATCTAGGGACTTACAGTAGCGGTCTATATTATTATCATTCCTCGTTAATGGATAAAAAAGTAATGCCGTGAAAGGCATTAAACCGCAAAATGGCTCATTTTAAGCCCTGGACTCCTAAAATAAGTGAACCATGCAGGAACATTTGCTCTTTTGCTTGAGTATTATTTTTTCCTCAGTTTTTTTTTTTCCTCCGTTATAAATCCGTTCATTAGATAAATACCTGGAGTACAGAAAAGATGAAAGCGCTCTAAAAGTTGCTTACAAAGATAAGACAGAATCAAGCTGAAATGGACTTTTCCCCATAAGGGTTTTTTGTTTGTTTGTTTGTTATATCTGTATTCTCGGCGTTTTGGGTTTTTAATGCTGCTCGGAGAAATTCAAGATGACAGATATCTATAATAATAGTAATAATAATCGTTCTAATATCCTCGTCTTTACCCCATTTGTTAGAGTAGTAGACCCACCAGTGAACTATGTACGTTAAATAACCTTATCTAACTAACTAACCCCTGACAGCAGAGAGGCGCCGCTCATGACAGCCCCAAAGGATAAGATAAGATAAGATAATTATATTCTCGAAGAGGAAAAATCCTGACCCATTTAAGAGAGCTATCGTCTCAATAGGGAAAAGATGATGCTATATA
>JAJMBU010000040.1:0-117360 GCA_030565405.1 Ogataea paraovalis | reverse complement strand
CTGATAAATGGGATAAAAACGCCGAGAATATAGATTAAACAAACAAACAAACAAACAAAGAACATTATGAACTCAAATGCCTCAATCTTTAATTAGTCAGTGCCAAAAAATGTATTTCATACTATGATACTTTATCCTAGAAAGACCTTTACACCTCTCAACTGGAAAAGAAATAAATCATGAATGAGCCAACATACATCATGAATATATGTTTAATGGAAAGGATTAAGATGAGTTCTTTACAAATAATCTGCATTCGTTTGAATTTCCTAAGTTAAACAATTTTCAGCTTTCACCTTTCATTGCCCAAATAGATATCTGATTCTGATATTGTTCTAATGGCAAACTTATGTTCTCTGCGATATCATGCAGATGTTGTATGCCCAATACTATCAGTTATTTACAACGATCATCAAATCGGCGATCTCGGCGTGGCTTACGACAAGTTAATATTGAATATATTTTATTTCAAAAAGGTAATAAATAACTAAATCGGAGAAAAAGGGGAATCTGAGAATTGAAAACGGTTCGATTGAAAAAATGGTGTTGTATAAATATAACGCTCGCATGCCATGAGAAATCAGGAAATAATAAATAAATAAATAAATAAATCAAACAAGTTGAGTCAATAAATAAATGGAATAAATAAAATAAATAATAAGTAATAAATAAATAATCTCAATACTCAGCCAATCTTAACTTCTTACCAATTTCTCTATTTGTGAAGATCTTAGAACTATGCTTAGAGAATGGAGGTTCTGGTGAATGCTCTCTAGATTTGATAAAGTCAGAATTGGCATCAATCTCAAACGAATCATAACCACCGAGCAATCTAATGATTTCAGATTTACCACGTCTGGATCTAATATCATTCAATCTATCGATGACTTCATCTTTGTTGAGATCGTTGCTGTATTTGTTTTCAATGGTAATTGCTGGTTTAGTAGCCTCAGCATAAGCTCTTTCAACTTCCAAGAACGAGCTGTTCAAAGTATCCATAAATCTCTTGGTTTGTCTGTGTTTGGAACTTGCACAAATGGTGATCGAATTGTCCTTGATAATGTAACCCAATCCAAACCCGTTTGCGCTCACAGGACCAAATCCAAACAACTTCAAAGATGGATTACCACAATTGGAAGTCGAAATAATAGAATTGTTCAATTTATCCCAGCCAGCATCGGCAAAGATCGATGGGATCTCACGCAATTCACTGACGTCCTTCACACTCGATGGCAAGTCATTGAAATTAATAGTCGTTGCATCGTCAGAAAGAGAATCATCGTCCGAACCACTAGAAACATCTTCGCTGAAGTACCTTTTCCAAATGCAGAATAATGCATACAGATGTCTATCCTGTCCCAAACCTTGAGAGCATTCTTTGGTAACCATTGAATGATGTTTACAAGCATCTTTCAAAATTTGAATCTTTTCCTTGGCCGAAAGATGCTCATCCAAGAATTTTGTAACAAATTCGTTCGACTTTAAAGAAACGGTTCTAATTGCTTCAGTTCTACCATGCAAAAACATCTTGGTCATTGCTGGTTCGTAGGTTGATTCAATCTTACCATACAACGCATAGTACGCTAATTGGAAACATATTTGCACATAAGCATCTGGTGACATGCCCATCTTCTTGATTCTTTCCATACCATAAGACTTGAATTCCAAAGTGGAAAATTCATTTTGGTTAATCAAATCTGATAATCTTGTTTCACCAAATCTTAATGCCAAAGATAGTTCGTTAGTTAGATTCCATTCCAATTTTCTAGGAGTGGTCATCACGTTACCAAAACTCTCTGGGTCTCTAGTAGATGGATCTGGAGATGTAGATTTCCATAAGGAAGGTGAATTGTTGTTGATAGTTCTAGCGAATCTCAAGATGGAATCTGTGTAAATATCGGAAGCAAATCTCAAAACAGTGTGGCCATCAACACCGGTATGTTCAAAATTGATACCAACTTTGGCATCTTTGGTGACAATCAATTGCAACTTATCGTACCATCTATTGGTACAAGTACCAACTTGGACACCATTTTCTAAACTGGACTCACCACATAGAAAGTTTTTGGACATTCTCGTTAAGTCATCACCAACTTCAACATGATCCAAGACAACGGCAAACAAGGCACTGTCAACAATCTTCAAGATCTCGTTGTTGATATCATCTTTGCTAATCTTGGATCTCAAGGTTGCCCAAATTCTTCTGTTTTCAGTAGTCAAAACTCCAAAACTCGACTTTGCAACATCACTTAAACTTGTTGTCTCGGAATCTTCGATAATGGACTGGAAATTCAATTTGATATCATTCTCAGTTAGAATCAAATCGTTATTTTCATCTAGCACGTCAAACCAATAGAATTGAGATCTACTCAACACTATTATATGTCTAGATTGGGAATCAGTTTGTAAAACACAGCCAGTGTGAGTTGGAATTCTAGCAGAACCAAATAATTTTGGATACTGATCCATATCTAAAGGTTTACCGTTCTTTAATAAATCGGGAGACAATTCCTGCTTTCTGAGAGCTCTCAAAAATCTTAGTGATGATGTAGATAACGAAGCTGCTCTTGACAATTGAGTCGATCTTAGAGGGGTTGGGTCATCTTCCAACATGATGAAAGGGTTTAAATTCAAGACCACTGGTGAATCATAGTTCAAGTAGGAATCAAACCAAAATTGTTCGATATAAGAATCTCTGGTTTTTGCATAGTCAATCAACTGTTGCTGTAATATAGGACCAGTTGTTTTGATAAACTGTTCACAGCTATTCACTGTCTGTTCGTATTCATGTTCGGTTTGCAATGGCTTCAAAGCACGTAAGTATCTAGCGATGGTATCTTCTAATGGAGGAATAGGAAGTTTCTTCAACTCCTTCTGGTGTGCAAAAGTAGTTGACATGGTTGAAAATTGAGTAATGTAAAGTGGGGTAGCTTGAAAACTGTTGAGTAATCTGAATGTTTTGCAATAACAAAAGGAGGGGGCACAACGATGATAGAAAGGAAACCAAGACTCTTATATATTTATACAAACATGAAGGGTTGGCAAGGACGGAGTGTCTACTGGTGCAGGTTGAAGGGAAGGACTGGCACCCCATCCCCACCTTATCTGCCAGAGTATTCCAAATCACAGCACCGTTAATGGCTGCTGATCGCTTCATCGCTTCCTTTGTGCCCCGATTACCTGGGCAGGCAAACGCAGGGTGTGTCTGAGTGTGCCTGTGTCACGAGTTTGTTCAGCCAGACGTGACCTCCGGCTGTTTCTGGCTGCGGGATGGTTGCCTCCCCGGTGTGCACCGCCCTCCGCCCTCCGCCCTCCGCCGTGCGCCGTGCGCTGCTGCCTGCCTGCCTCCCTGCCTCCCTGCCTGCCAGGGCAGCTGCGGAGCCCACGCGGTCCATCGGACTCGGAGTCACCAGCAGTCTGTCATCACAGAGTCGGGTCCCCCGCACTGTCCCTCTGTGGGCGCGAGTGGGGCAACTGCTCAAGCTGACCGACCCTCTTTAGGCTTTGGGTATCCGTGGTGGTGGCGGCAGCCGCAGCGTTGATCCGCAGTCAGAAGTCACTTTGCAATGAATAAATAACAAACCATCATTTAAGTGGACAACAACAGGTATTCTCAGAAAAACAAAAAAAGACAGAACAAAGAAACGCTAGATTCCGAGGTTGAACTGATGAACCGGCAAAGCTTCAGCACACCCAGCAGTCCAGCAGCTAGATCATCCGGCCGGAGTACAGGCAGTTAATCGGTTAGCCCCTCTTCGCGAAGAGGAACATTTTCAATCGAATCTTTAATCCGGCGTCCCCCTGGTGACTGCACCGCGATACACACACCATCCTTTTCTAAGACCGTTCAGTTCTATACCAAGGAGACCCCGTCACGGAACCATATTGAGCTCAATCCTTTGAATTTCATATCTATCTGGTCAACCTGAAAACTATCTGGAGGTAGGTCAAAGCAATACGCGGTATATCCACAGGTTCGTGAATTATATACGCAGCGTCTGTCACCTTATTCCAAAATTGATCAGTGACCTTTCAAGCTTTTAAACGAAGTAGTGGAATAGATGCTCAATTTTCTTTTTTGAACCTCTGAGAATTGATGTGTACTCATATTACCATCTAGTGTTGCTGCACAATTACCGTTGCAAAGCTCTATTACCCACTTCTAAGACAATACTGTCAGGTTATAATTGGGAAGCGATATAAGAGGCAACAACATCTATCCTTTCTATACGTAGTTATCAACAGTGCTAATACAGATCATTCATGATATTATTTTTGCACATTAGCAGATAGTTAGTAACATAAATGACTGAGAATATATTGCTCTTCTACGTGGCTCTCAGCAGCATAGCACACACCTTCCCCCACTGAGATTCTTGAATATGCGGTACCGTGCAAATTCGTATCTTTGGATAGCACGATAAGCGATTTGGAGAGTTTAATATACACCGAAAGGTAGTTCTCTCAATAAGATAATGCCACATGGTGAAACATATTTTTCCATCGTTCAATCACTTCAATTGAAAGGTGAAAGTGGCACCAGTTTTGACCACACAGTCACTCTCTCGAGCAACATCAAGAGACCAGATGGCACCAGAATGGTCATTGAAAGATATTCCAGAGAATAATATCGGGAATACTAGTGATTCTAAACCTGTTTGTTACTGTCATTCTGGGAAATTCACTGAGAGGTTATAGAACTCAATGGAGCAGCGACCGTATGAAAAATTGGCGAACCCCAGGTGACATCGAAGAGAAAGAATTATGGGTGAAAATAGGTAAATGGCATAACACTATCTAGTTTTCTATCCTTCCATCTTATTATACCCCATCATTATGCTCTTTTAAGAGCGAAGTATCAATACACATGGCACAAAATTTAATAGGCGCATTTTCTATTTTCTTGAAACGATTACCTCCTACAAGATCAAGCTTGCCTTCGTTAAAGATTCTCAGTATTGTTGATTGACCGGGGCTTAGTAATTAATATTTTGGTATAACTCTATAACTACCTCCCATTAGTTAGTTCAGCGTTAAGCATCTGAGTGAGAGTTGGTGATCTGAGTACAGAAGAATGCTAGTGCACGTATAGATTTATTTCTTAGGTTCGCTTATCGTGAGCTGTTCACCGCCCGGAATATGCATTCACTTCTTTAACCTAATTGGGAAATTTGGATGCTGTGAGAAATTTGTATTGTTTTGATTTGCCTGTGAGCCAATTTTATTGCGTAGCCATGGTGAATGTCAGCATGGGAAGGAAAGTCGAAAAAATTAAAATTAAAACAAATTGGTCGAACGTCCCCGGCACCTTCCTGATTTGGCACACGCTGCAGCTGCTTTCTCCTTTGGTTTTGCACCAAGCTGGCGAATTGGCTAGCCATTGGCCAACTGTACTGATTTTTTGGCTGCATTATGCTCTGGCCTATACAAGTAAGTATATTTATCCATTAATTGAGGCTTCCTTCACTTATCAGGCTTTTGTAGTATACGTATTGTCTTTTACTTCTCTGATCTTTCTGTTCGTTTTCGCTCCTTCTACCGCATCTTTTTGAAGAAGATTTTGTTTTCTAGTTTGCGATGGTCCGAACACGTATATTTATATATATATATAAACATAAAGCTGCCTGATTGAACTCTGCAGAAATCTAGGAAATCTAGGATCGTCGGACTGTTACAGTTAACCTTGTAGGTGCTTTGCTTGGCTGTAATTTCGCATCTAGAACTCTTCCCATTTGGTTGGTTGTCTTTGTCTTTGATGGTGTATCAAGTAATTAATTATAATGGAATTTCCAGATCTTTGCGTAGCTGCCCCACAAGGACGGGCTGATTTAGGATATATGTGTGCATGCTGATCCCTTTTCCTTCATCTTGTCTTCTTTGTATTGTTTTCTTGCTTACCCGAATGAAGAAGATGCACATACGAACTCATCAAGCTTGTTCAATTGGAGTGCTGAAGTATTATTGTAATTGTTTTCCAGGTGGGTTTATCCCATTAATCAGAGAATTCTTCCCAGAATTGATGCAATATTCTAGCTCTCAATAAGTATATATATATATATATTAAGTAGATTAGCCAAGATGAGACCAAGATAATTGTTGCTTCCTTTTAGCACCTTTTGCATCCAATCTTGTCTGCGCTCCTTTCTCATCGAACTTTTTTGAATTTAGCTTGACAAATCATATCACATGCTTGCTGCCTTTGTTTTTACCTTGAATTTACAAATTTGGTTTTAAATGTAATTGCTAAAGTTATATACAGATTTATGTATGTATGTCAGGTGACGAACAACAACTTGCCACGTTTTTCGATGATCGATAGAAATTTGGAAAACTTAAATTCTAGTCCTGCTACAATTAGGTTTTCAAAAATTGAGGAGAAAAATAAATGAGCGAAATGGTAGACAAATAATTGCCAAATAGTAAAGCATAAAAACAAAAAATAAAATAACAACGTTCGTCTAGTTTTCGTAAAGCAACTCATTTTAATAGGTAGCTTATTCTATATTCAGGCGTTCAAGAACATCACAGGCAACTAAGTCAGCAACAATCTCGTCCCTATTCTGAACGATACAACGACCAATGCTGTTACCGTCATCATTGTGATTACCCATCGATATTTGATCCGGTTCTTCAGTTCTGTCTTCGTGGCACTCAAGTGTCTCATAATTTGGTTTGTTATCCGTAGTAACATTAGAATCTGTATCTACTATTGATTCATCTTCCACAATAACCCCATCTTTAAGAGACCAACCTGCTATACTGTTGATTGGTTGTGTTAATTTTTGTGCAAAGGTAGGTTTAATGGCTTCCTTCATTGAAAGGTTTGTGAGGGAACTATTCCTTATTAATATAACGTTATTTCCGGAACCGATAGAAGAAGATCTATCTCTATTGTAAGCCGGTTCGTAAAATTCTGCTCGATCGTAGTACGAATTTTGGTCGTCCAAAGAGTATAAGGAATCCATATCCAATGAATTGTTGTTTGTAATGGAATGTGCTAGAGGAACGGTAGGATGGTTGCCTTGACTAACCTGAACAGGATGTTGCTGCCGTGATATTCTTTGACGATTTTGTTGTTTACTGAAGTATTCATCAGAGATATCCAGTATTTGATGGGAGACAGTTGTAGATTGGGATTTTGTATTGAGTAGCAAAGAAGAAGGAGCGACTTGTTGCGTTGGTGAGATTCCAGCACTGGAGGAGGAAGATCTTGAATTTGTATTCAATGTTAAAAATGGAGCATGAATTTGCGGCGTAGCAGATGATACAGTTGATACTGGTTGATTAGAAAATGCTGAAACGTTACTCGAATGGGGAATTGAAGTGGAAGACTGGTTGATAGATGTGATTATCTGTGGGCTATTGGTTGAGAATGAAGCTGTTATGAACGGAGAAGATGATGTAGGTGCTGGCATTGCCAGACTGCTTTCCGATCTCTGTATCGATGCTCTTCTTGTGATCGAAGAGCCGGAACTTTTCTTGATCTTTTTCGATAACTTATCAAAAGAGTTAGTTAAATTGGTCAACAAAGGACTGGATAGTAAACTTGAAGTTGTAGAGCTAATCGAACCCGAATGGGAGTGATGTTGATGATGACGAAGGTGTGGTTGAAACTGAAGTTGAGGCAATTCATCCGAGGGACCTAAAGTCTCGTCGTTTTTGTCTGGCCAAGTTTGGTTGCTTTGGTAACTGGTATTTGAAAGTCTTCTAGCCGGGAGCCTTGTTGGGGATTGACCCGGACTGGTCTCTGAAAGTGAGTGTTTGTGAGAGCTGGAAAAGTTGGGATTGTTGTTGGCGGAATTGGGGATCGATCGAGTTCTGAAGAAATCCTCTTTGAATTCGAGAAAGCAGTTCAGATCTGATGTGGGTGTTTGCTTTTCAGTTAATTCTGGAAAGGTTATGTTCATCGTGTCAATAAAGAGATGCAGGAAATGAGAAGCGAATAGTTAAAATAAAAGATAAACAAACAAAACAAAGAAGCGAACTGACGAATTAAACAATGTGGTAGAAGGAAAATTTTTGGATATAGAAAGAGAGAAAGAGAGAAAACCGGTAAATATATATATCTATATATATATATACAAATAGAAAAGCGATTTGTAAAGATAGGTAGAGAGAGCTGTTGAAATAGGATGATGGATCACCGAATAAGAAAGCCGCTTTCCAGTAACAAGTAGGCCGCACTGAGGAATATGCGGCGGAGTGGACCTAGGGAGACAAAGCGAAGGGTGAGAGGAGGGCAAGAAGAGGGTGAAGACGAACGAGATCACAGACTGACGGCAACCAATAAGAACAAAAAAAGGTTGCAAGTTGAAGAAGAGTGGAGGAGGACAACGTATAATATATAGACAGACGGCACCAGCTCTCTGTTGCATCCACATACAACGTGAACTAACCAACGGCCCAAGCTAGCTAAGCTATAGCTAAGCTAACAATATATATACTTAAGCTAAAATTGTACCAATATCCATGTGCAGATCGAGCTACAAAGATCAGCGCACCGAAGCGCACAAAACAAACACACAAATCTGCATGCAGCGGAATCCAAAGCAGCAGAGCCGCACTGAGAACAGGTCGCCGTGCGCATTCCCTTCCTCGCTGGCGCCACTGCCTGCCTCCACACACACACAGCTGTGACTGCACTGTAACTCACACGCACATACGCGCGAGCTGAGAATCGAGAATTGCCGGGTGAATTACCAGACTAATTAGTATATATACATGGTTAGGGTTTTATTCGTGTGTGAGCAGATAATGGATTAGTCATTTAATACATGTTGTATATATATACACTAAGTATTATAATATATTAATTTTATTTTATAATAGATCAAACGTATAATATATAGATGCATACATGCATGGATGGGTGAGAAGTACAATCTGGTAGTTCAATTGATACAGCTTCTAAGCATTCACTACGCACCACATGCATCGATATACTTCCATGTCCGACTCCCTGTGCCTCTCCTGTAGTAACTCGAACAATAACTTTCTCTCCTGTGGACAGAATAAATTTTGAACCGTTAGTTGGTTGCATGCTCTTGAACAGCAACGGTTATCTATGATTGAAGCTCCCGTTTCTTAACCGTTGATCTACTTCCATTTAGTTCTGATTCCTCTTCCTTTTGGTTGCAACTTACCTAACTTGGTTCAAACGTACTTCAATTCGCACTTGATGCTCACTGAAAACAAAAACAAAAAAAAAGGAAAACGACATTTTGGCTGCACAGATTACCTGTTTTCACTGACTATGATCCGAAATTGTTCAATCTTTCAACAATGACTGCAAACTTTTTCGCCCCTTTTTTTCCACTCTCTAATCTTGGACTGTATTCTTATTCGTTCCTTTTGGAATTAAATCTAGCTGTTAATGATCATCGATTATTTTTTTACTGGACAAGTTATCGGTGGTCACCTTTCCTGTCATTCAATTATCAATTCTTGCGTATCAAATCACATCGTTCTATTCAAATCCTTGGCATTTGTACTGCTCTCTTACAGTTCTGAGACTCAGCTTCTACAAAGGTTTAATTATCTTTTTTTTTATTTGTTTTAAATTTCCGTTCTTGGGATCTATCTGAACATATCCTAAAAGTTTAGCTGCTCTATCAACGAACTCTATCAACATTCTTTCTTCTGTACCAGTTAGTGAAATCCCTTATACTTGATCTTACCCGTCTATAATCTTTAGAATTGATGGCCACTTCAACCGTACTCAACAACTTTAATCTCTCCTTCTCATTAACACTGTTCTGTGGCAACTTAACCAAAAACTTATCTAACCATCCTAATGAAACTTTTGATGATCCTTCCAATGTACTCAACTTGATCAACTTCACAATCAATTCGTTCGTCTCTGGCCAACAATCGGATGGGAAATTGTAAATCAATCCATACATCAACTCACCAAGTAGTTGCTCACCAGTGTTGATACTGAAGTTTAAAATCTTGAACTTTAAATTTTCAGGAATGTCCTCCATGAATGAAATTGGTGGAGAATCGAACCCCCATGAATAGAAATCAATCAAGAACTGTAAGATCGAAGTGACCGTTTCGTACTCTCCGTATATTCCTAAAGATTTGATCGCCGTCTGATAGATTGGTCCAATGGTGGCATCTGCGTCAATCAATTGAACTGGTGAGAACATCAAGATATCATCCATCATACGGAAGAAATCTTCAACTAGATTCGTATAATCCGGTAGTTGACCTTCTGATAATTCGTTGAAAGATCCAATGAAGCTGTTGATTTGTTCGACGGAAAATGACCAGATCGCCATCCTAATCTCAGGAGTCACGTCATCTAGTGAGGTGTACTCTTTTATGAACGAACCTGAAACCCATAGGTAGCATCCATGCTTATAATTTTGAAATCCATACACTAGCATCTCAGCTGTAGTGGAGAGAACCGGCAATAGATACTGTTTGAAAGTTTGCATCGACTTTCGAACTAACTTCATGCATCGTTCAGACACTTTCACCGAACGGCCGAACTGTGCAACCAACTTCAACACAAGTGGCCAAACCACTTCCATCAAGATCTTTGCAATCGGATTTTCTTTGTTGCTGAACGTTTTAGGTTTCAGTGCATCAACATAGATGGTAATGATCTCTATATTATCTGCAATTTTTGTGTCGATTTCATCCATTTGGATCCCTGTAGTTGATGACGTTTGTTGATCAATAAACTGTGATAGCTTCTTCAACGTTGGATTCCAAAACATCATCGTTATGTTGTAAAGTTTGTCGTTATCTCGTTCCTCTTTCAAAATGTGCGCAATACCTTCCGTAATATCGTAAAGTGACTGAATGTCCAACGCACTTTGAACGTTGCTGTAAAAATTGAATAATTGTTCTAGGTAGTTACCCAATAAACTACCACAATCGATACAGAAGTACTTTAACGAATGAGCAGCAGCAATGACAATATCCATTTCGACATTCTGTTGTTGGAACCCTGTAGTTATGTAGTTCAATTGCTCTTCTAAAAATTCGGGATGCTTGGCTGCCCATTCTGTATATCTACCTAACACTAACGTTGCAGCGTATCTGACCTTCGGATTCTCAGGTAGCTGAATTAAGTATCTCATAATCTGTGGCAAAACGGTATCCTCCGCGGTACCAACTTCTTTAGCCATGGCCCTGATACTGAACAAAGGTGCTTCAATCTCTTGCCATGCAACTGGTTGTCCTTGAGATTGCAAAGTCATGAAGTTTTGTAATCTTGCAAATGGAATGTTCAAAGCTGCAGGTGCCCCAATAACGGCACAGCAATCTTTTAGAACGTCACCCATTTCGTATCTGAATTCCTTGAATTTATCGATTGCCTCTTTATCATTGTTGAATAAATCGGATAAATTAGTCGATGCTGAATTCATCGGATATTGTAAATGCTTATTTATCACTTCCACAAGCCCAGCATATATAGGTGTGAAACATTCTCTTGCATCCTGTCTTGTGTTTGAAATTAATAAAGTCTTCAAATCGTACCAAAACTTAAAAGTGTATCTCACAATATCCAAGTCTTCTTCATAAGAAGTTAGTTGTAGCATTATTTCAACCAAAGGTTTAAACTCATATGGAGACTTGGCAATGTATACATGCCACGTTTCACCAGCAGTTGCAAACAATTGAGCAAATCTTTCCATCTTCTCAGGATCATCATGGTTCTCTACGATCAACTGTTTCAAATTTATTAATTGCTCATACAACGCTTTAATAATGTCCATGCTAATATCCTCTGCAGTTTCTGATATGATCGTTGATAAACATGTGATCGCCATCTCAAAACTATCATCGTGTAGTATTCCTTCGAAGATCAACGAACATATGGATGGATTGTTCAAAATTTGGCCTACTGGGATTTCCACAATCCATGACTCTATGCAAGACAGCACTAGTTCGTTCGTCTCTGCTGGATTTGTCGATTTCGCATCTGCTATCGACGTTAAAATATACAAAACTTGTTCAACGTTGTTGTACAACAATTGAGTGGCACGCATTTCAAACTCTTCATCCGTCAACGGTGTCTTTTTGACGTCCAATAATTCTTGTGGTAGAACAGTTAAAAACTCCAACAAGGCATTGATTGCGTTAGGAGATAAGATTGAAACTATTTCAGTGACCGCATTGTCCCATTCTAAAAATTGTAGTGCAAAGTTGGATAACGATATACATAGCTGAGTCACAATCAACTTTTGCTTCCCATTATAGGCAATCAACAATTGGATCAAAGAATCTTTCAAATTGACTAAAGATTCTTTAGGCAACTGGCTGAAATCGTACTGGACCTTCGATCTTAAAGTTTGAGAGACAAAGACCTTCAGCTGTAAAGATGAGGACTCATCACCCAAGACAGGAAATACAATCTGCCAGGCCTCTTCAGACCTTTGAAATGTCATCAAGAACTCATTTGCTTGTTCTTTAATCTGTGGAGTGCTGTCACCATAAAGCGTATCCAACGCTTGATTCAGCTGTAAAATTATCTGATCAGACATCGGAATAACGCTGATTCAAAAAAAAGAATAAAAACCAAGAATCGTCTTCCTCCCAAAACAGTATGGTTCCAAAAATAAAGTGGAAAAATATAGTACTTTTTCGAACCCTCTGCTATTGGCCGGGTCTCTATTGTTGCCTCTCAGTCTTGTTTGACAGTCAGGTGAAAAATAAAATGCTGTAAATTTCCTTTTCAGATGAAGCAAACCCTACCAGCCAAAAGAAAGCCCAAACAGTACAAAGGGTCGACTTCGCTGGAAAATTTTAGGGTTATGAGCCCTGCATTATCGACGCGTCTGTAAGTCTCTCTAAATCTCTCTAGTATCTACACGCATGCATGCATTTATATGTTTTCAAGAGGAAACGGGTAATTCTTTAGTACTACCTGCTTAGTTAAGGATTTCGTTTAATTGATATAAGTTCATACTAATAAGGTAAACGATAACTGACTCCGTCTGATCAACACCATAAACCATCGACTTCAAATTTTGATTGATTATCCATATCCATACACACATCACCATGTCGGGAAGAAAACAACATACAGTGATGGTTCCTCCAATCAACCAAATGTTCAAGTACTTACAGCAGCAGAAAAGAGTCACAATATGGCTTTATGAACAGTTGAATTATAGAATTGTTGGTATAATAAAAGGTTTTGATGAGTTTATGAATGTAGTGATAGATGAAGCTATAGAAGTTGATTCAAAAAATTCTTCAAAACAGAGAAAATTGGGAAGAATCATGTTGAAAGGTGATAATATAACGTTGATATCCTGCCTTGATTAATGAGTTTTTAATTAATGATATCCCCTTTTTGTACTAATACTCTTTATTAATATAATATTTAAGAAGAACGAAAAAAGAAACAAGGTATTTTATTAAACCATAAAGATAAAACATGGGATCTTGTAGATAAGCTAGAACAAAGAGAGTGTCGAAAGAAAAAAAAAATTCACACATGAGACAACAAGTTCAAATAAAAATAATATTTTGGTCATAAAAATAGAGAAAATCGAGTCCAGAAATCGTCAATGTGTCCACACTTTATCCAACACTTCAGGATAAGTTTCGAAAACTTTTCTGAATCTCTCTGGATTTTGATATTGGAAAACTTCAGGATCTTTTGCAAGAGCAACAAAAAATGTAGTTGAACCACTTTGGATGACACCGCATATGCTTGAAGAAACTAATAAACCTATTAATAATGCTACTATTATTGCTCCAATCACGTAACCATTTGAAACGGAGAAGCTACCATCTGCATTTTGCGCCCAGACGGGCTTGGTAGTAGCCATGTAGGCAAGGCAAATTACAGCTGAGAAGTATCCAACAAATAAAGAGTACATGCCTAAAGCGACACCAATCAAACAATCCTTAGCAATTGCATCGATTCCCTTGACTGACAAAATTTGAAATGTCTCTCTAGCAGACTTCATGAAACTCTTACCGTACAAAGCAACATACGAGTATGCATAGTGGTTAAACCACTTTGCAATGTCCTCCATGATCGATGCCAAACACTGCAAAATACAGAATGCAATATAAGCACCAATGTTACCATCTTGCGCTGCTGCATGCTTTCCAAACATAGCCAAAGTCTGCAACAAGTCAATGAGTGCCACTATCAACGATCCAAAACAGATAGAGCCAAAGGAATAAGTCATTGCTCTCTTGAATGCACCCCTGGCAGTGTTCTTTGGTTTTGGACCAGTACCAGATAAATAGTACCAAACGCCGTAAATACCTGAAACTGTAACGTGAATAACGTTACTAATCACTTGAGAAATATAAACGGATGCAAACACTAAAAAGATCATCACTCCAATAAATGCACCCTTATTTTTAAAATCAGAATCTCCGTTATCATCTTCTTCAGGACCCCATTCGACAACAGCGCCCACAAATGAAATTAAAGTCAATAGAGAAAATATTAGTGAAACAATACCACCAACTAATGATATCGTCCAAGTGGCTGGATATTTTTTCATGACATCAATAACAATTTCCAAGATTTGGGCACTGAATGGGATTCTCTTCCTAATCATAAAGAACCAAATCCCATGTAAAGCGGCAAATATCAGGAAGACAACACCAGCGACAACGTTCTTTTTGGAAAAACCTGCAACGGCCGCTAGAATTGTAATCAAGATATTGAAAACCATACCACTCACAATGAAACCTCTTGGAGATACTCTTGCAATTACAATACCGAAGAAGGACAATATACTAGAAACAAAAATGATAAGAAAAATTAACCCAATGACGTTCTTGTTGAAATGGAAAGCCTTAACTTCGTCTCCCGAACTGTAACTAGCGGCTTGCTTCAATGATATTCCAAAAACAACAAAAAATGCAATTAAAACAACTAGGAAAAGAAACAAGAATGGAAGGTCGTTCCATTTCGGTTTGGCAATGTGGAAACTCTCCTCAAATGTATCGGCGTATTTTGGTTTCTCTTCATCTTTTGTAAGTCGAACAGATGGATCTGTAAAAGTCTCGATATCATAATCATCTTGGTTATACCGTGGAAGAGAGTCACTAGAATAGTTGGTCTGGTATGCATGTTGTTGCGATGGGTCAAAAGATTGCTGGGGCGGGTACAACAAGCGATCATCGGTCCTATTGGAATCAGCAAATGGATTTGACATGGTTGATGGGTGCAGTATTAAAATTCAGAAAGTATCTGTGTCAAAAGGGAAATAGTACAACACAGTTCCAAAGATAGCTATACTATTTGGGGATATTTGAAAGAAATAAATTGGCCGTACAGGCCTCAAATATATATAGAGAGGGAATAAAATGCCTCCCCAGAAATAGTGGTGGCAAGCTGAGAGGCGCACGCGCATAATAGCAGCACTGCCTCGTCTCGGGGCACTGCTATAGATTAATTAATTAGCCAACGCTCCGAACAGGAAGATTATGTGGGCACCGGGCAGTGTATGCTTCATGTAGTGCTTGTAGTGCCCGCTAACTGTGCCATGCTTGTGCCCTTTGGTTCCTTCTTGGCATGTGGCAACCGCCCGTTGTCACTGCATTCATGATATTTCATTAATGTAGTAAGATTTTCGCAACTGAGGATCCTCTCTGTCGCGTTGCTTGCTCGATCTTTGTAAATTGTGACACATCACAAAGGTTGCTTTCAGGAAATTGACTGGTATATCATCAATCTAACACAAAATAAAGTGATCTCGTTTCGTTATGAAAACCAGCCATCTTCATACTTTGATATTATGAGCACGTACTATAAAGTAGATGAAATTATCTACACTCTACCTCACTTAAAGACATAGAGGGATGCACCTACCGGTAATGAAAAGCTTTAAACTCAATGAAAGTTGGTGGGATTCTCGCAATTCTCTTGTGTCCACTTAGCTATGAGGCTCACTCTCTATGGCCTTTGCAACAAAGGACTATTCAAGAGCTGATTGAACAACTACAGCAAGCTTCCAACTCCCTTGAAGTTTCTAGCCTGTTCGCTAAGGAATCGTGCAGCTTGGAGATTTTGTCAGCCATACTACCTAAGTGTTCATCGGTAGATGGTGCTACAGCATTAACAGATCTAGAGAAATCTAGAACAAGTATTCTTCTAACCAAATGTATCTTCATAAAGCAAGAGCAGCCAAAGATCTTTCCTTCTTCATGTGCTATAGTGAATTCAGTAACTGATAAGTTCGAGTTGTTAGAACAGTGTATTCAGGAGCTGGCAAAACAGCCAGTCTGGTGGACAACATATTTCGGATACTTAAATAATCTCGAGCAGCTTTGTTACTACTATAGCCTTGCATATGAAAAGGAAAATATTATCTCCATGTATACAGACATTTGGAGCCGATTTGAGGATCTGCTAAACGTTCTCAATGGAGTCTCAGGATTGTTCGATAACGATGATTCCTTTGTGAATCAATTGAAGGAAAAGATGCAAGAAGACCTTGATGCATTTCAGAAAGAGTTCAAGCTAAAATTTGGCGAAAGTATTAACGAATTTTATTCAAATTTTGAGGAAACGGTTAATAAAGTTTCAAATCAAATTGTGGATGTAAGCCAATCCCTTAATTCTTTAAGTGAAAAGGTTGAAAGCAAATCTGATGAACTTTTTGAAAAACTTTCTGTGTCGAACGCCAAAAAAATGCAAGAAATTGATCTCCAATGGGAGTCTCATATGAAACAAAACAAGAAGCTGGCACTGACAAAAATAAATAATTACATCGATCAAATTAATGAAAGCAACGAAATAATGAGATTGAATATTAAGGAAAAGAATGAACAGATAACCAAAGAATTGAGTTCTAATATGGAATTTTTGGAGAGGAAGTTAAATTCAGTCACCTACCGGATCACAGAAAACTTTTCCAAATTTCAAAGAATGACGGAGATTGTGAACGTTTTTGATTCTAAACTATTAAGATTTATAAAACTTTTTCGTGTTTCTTTTTTCATGATGGGAATCTTTGGGTTACTAGTTCTCGGGTATTTAATCGGGTTTCAAAACATGGTTTGGCTAACTTGTTTTTTTTTAGGAGTCTATGCTGGAGTCAAAACTTTGGCGGCTTTCGATTATTAGATGCTCAGCGATCATCTGTCTTTATCATTTTCAATTCAATTATGATAACTGTCAAATTTGTAATGAGATGAAATTCACTAATCTCACCGTATCTGGACCACTCTATAATTTATATGTGGGGAAGTGCAATCCCCAAATTGAATATACTGTAACGATTTCCGTCTTACCTCAAAAATAAAAAACAATTATATGAATTACTGCTTGTAAATAGATAACACCAAAGTTAGGTTTCGATTGTCCAAACTGTTTTCAGAGACCAGTGGTATTGCGTACCTGAAATTAAACCTTCAGAAAAAAAACTAGTCAGGAGTGTCACTCTGCAGCCCTTATCGTACGTTATAACTTCCAGACATACTCGTATCCTTGTTATGGAGTGATGAAATGAAGCTTAGTTGGTTAAATTTCCAGAAAAGAGATAAAACAACTAAAAGGGTAACAATAAAATCCGAACTGGAAAGCAAAGAATAGTAACTTTGCTAATCCATTAGCTAAGCCGCATATTAAAGAGACAAGGTTATATATATATATAGTTATCACATTTATTTCAAAACTACGGTTCTTGGTGATGGATAAGTTTATCATTTGAATAATGGTGACACATTATTGTATCATGAAGATTCAATTATTCTGTATAGATACGCGAAGAATAGGAATTGTGATGCAATAACCAAGTATTTGAGGGATCAATAATTTCTGAAGAAATGCATTCAATTTTTCCAAATTTTCTGAATATTTCTAAATTTTTTTCCATTTCATCTTCAACATTGATTTCATGTAACCTCTGGTAATCTTGTTTACACTATTTTTTAACCGTTAACGTATACCGCCTAATAAATATTTTGCCATCAACAGTTTTTTTTAGATTTATTATTTAAATTCAAAGCTTCGATTCAATTGGAAGCGACTTTTAATAGAAGAAGATATTTACTGTTTGGAAAGTCTTTTATGTACATTTGATGTTTCTATATTATGGATCTGTTTCTTTTATTATTTTTTTCGGAGATAATAAATCAAAAAGTGCTAACAAGGAGAAAAAGATCAGCAGAACATCAGAATCGAGAATAATGCATAGCGACTACTGCGTGGATCTACTGGCATCGAAATGACAAGTTTGTCGATGGATCGTCGATTCTCAGAAAAAAAAACTTACTTGTAACCCAGCCATTATATAAGTTGGGTTACCAAATCATCAAACTCCTTACTGAAAAGTTCACGTTTTGATTTTTTGTATGTATATGTAATAAGGATTGCCAATGTAGTGAGTTACATGCTTATGGAATAAGTTACATCATAGGTACAGGACAGTTCACCACTGAATACGCCTATGTAGTATAATTATGATACTACCCCCTTTTTATTATTTTTGTATGTGTTTTTTTTTTTGTTTTGCTGTTCGTTTTCTTCTATTTCGTCATTTAATTTTGAAGATTTCCATTTATCAAACATAAATATATATATTAGATTTATTCGTTAGAGCGATCAATGCAGCCAACTAACTGTAAACAAACATATATGCAGCTATGCCACTTTCAAATGTAATTTATAGGACATGTGACCTACTGTTGTTGCCTTGCCCGCTTTCCGCGGCTTTCCAGGGGACTGTTCCTACACGCATGTGTGGTGGTTGTTTAAAGTTAGGCTCCACGATTCTCACGGCCATAGACAGCCGTTTCCCAGTATACCGGGGTGTGGGGTCTACTATATCTATAGTCCAAGGATCCGGATTCCTAAAAGCAGCTGCATGGATCACGTCTTGCTCTTCACTATTCAAGTAACCATACACAAAATAGATGCCTTCGAACATATAGGAAATATCAACTAACCAGGAGCCATCGTGAACTTCCGGTGGAAACCGATTCCCGTTTTCGACTCTCGCACCACCCCCTTTTAGTAGCTAAAATTCTAGTTTGAAAACAAAGACCTCTCCTTCTAATTGCACTACATGAAAGCCACCTATGTAATTAGCAATTAACAGAGTTGTTTCATAACAATATAATATCTAATATATATTATTTTCACACAGTTAGAAGGCGTTCCTGATCCTCTATGCAACTTTTGGAACGATAACATGACTACTCTCAATTTCAGATCGGCGGCGCAAAATTTACGCTAACATTTCGCTGCCCCTGAATATCTCCTGAAATAACAGGTGTACCGCCTGCACGTTTTCGGCATTTACTATACTTTCTAGCCGAACTGTTGGATCTATTTTCAAATGTTTTGTATGCGTGAGTGATGTGAATCCGTTACCAACATTCTTGAATTCATTGCTAAAAGACTTGAAAGCCTTATATAAAGTAAAAGAATATTGAACTACAATCTCTCAATTTCAGCAGGCAAGGAAATCAGTTACATTCTTTTCAAGAAGTAGCGTCGAGGGTACTGCAATAACTTTTAGCAAGACATCGAGTCGTCACCCAACTATTTGAGAATATATACTCCATATAGTATTTGCTAATCCTAATTACATCCTCTTATAAATTCTTTATTGATAAATGCCGTTTTAATATTTTATATAGCATTATTCATACATCCATGTTTTGGAGGCCTAGCTGTTCTTACAACCAAAATTTATTATCAAGAAAGCATGAGAGCCTAAATAGAGTTGTGACATCTATTTTATTCAACCAACAAATTATCATAATATATACTTGCTAAACAGAAGCAAACAAAGGTTTTACTAAGATAAGGCTATTTAAAATAGAAAAAATAGGAATAACAAATATTTGCGGAAGGCAGTGATACTGGGGAGCAATATCATCTCATAGTGCTGACATGCAACAATAATTAAACAAATCGTTGGAAAGGGGAACCCAGTATGTAACATTGTGGAGCTCACAATTCTACTGACCTAACATGAATATTCCTGATTGGAATTAAGGTATTTATTAGGTAACTTTAATATGAAAAAACAACAACACGACTTTACAAATGCTACATTTTTTCTCGACTCTTGCATCTTGTAATATTATGTAGTGTACAGATACAAAATTAAGTCTTGATTAGCTGGATCGGAGGCAGCTTGCACGTTAGAGAATTAGATGCTTCTAAGGTCGAGCGGTCGCAGGCACTTACATTAAATCGAGAGCTGGCTGTAGTTTATATTTATTGCCGATTGTGCAACGTTCAAGCACCGATGGCGCTTCTAGTTTTCAGGCTCATGCAAGCTCAGGAATGGCGTGGTTTGGATTGTATTCAATCTTCGAGCTGTCTCCTTTAATTTAGCTCTCGGTATCTAGATCCAAAATCGATCCATGTAAGTAATATGCACTGGATGTGGGACATGTGGATCCCTTCTGGAAGTTTGTACGATCATCCATTTTTTTTTTTTTTTGTATAAATCGAAAATGTCACAAATTAGAACCACCCAAGATTAGATTTAAAAAACAATAGCAATAAAATTCTTGAACAGTATGAGACAACCCCCTATAGAAGTTGATTCAAAATCAATTTAGGAAGTCATACTTATCGATAACAAGAAACGACACAGAGTCAGTCTCGCTTTTTAAACCTTTAACTTAAAGTTAGAAAAATTTCCAGGAGAATAGAAATAGTGCTTGTTTGCCTACGGCCGGGGCCCCACTTTCCTTTGAATGGGCTTCTATATAATATGCTTCTATACGTCACTCGATATTGGGTTAGGTTGCATCTGTATTTGAAATATTATCTGTCTTATGTGTAAACCAAAGAAGAAAAATCGACATAAAGGAAGATCATAATAAAATGCTTAGTGATGATCCATGGATCAACAATAAAAGTATGTGGATATACTCAAGTTCATGCTTATCAATAAATATTTTAGCGATTTCGTAGAAACATCTTTTACAGAGGAAATTACTGTCAACCCTCAAAGAAATTAGAAGGTTATACTTCCAAAAAGTAGAGCAGTTCAACAGATGTAGACAGGAGGTTCGATTAGAAAGAGCTAGCAAATATATCGATCTACAGATGCCAATGCAAACTACCAAGGCAGAACAGCCAAAAAGATATTGAAATAAGAAAAGGATTTTAAACTTCTTATTTCTTATTGACCAGCCAGCCAACAAAGTCTTGGGAGTACAAATTGAACAATTAATGTATAGTCAAGTCTACAACGGGAGGGTATTCTCATCACACGAGTGAGCTGCCCCTCTGCTTCACCGTGTGTTTTTAGCTCAACCAATCCAATTCTACCGTGCTTTCCTTCCGCGGAATCTTGGCAATTTGTGTCCGCTCATTAGGCCGCGCCAACGGGAACTCGCTATTCTATGGATGTAACCGAGTGTGCCACTAGCTATTTTCGAACTATCGCCAACGTTTTTACTTTTAAATTGAAATTAATTGCAAGTTGATCTCTAAAAGCTATAGAAAATTATATATATATATATGTATATATAGGTTTTAAAAAATGAAGCATCTACAGCCACACAAATGGTAACGGACACAAAGGCGGACAACGGTGCGATTGTCTGTGCCGAAAGCACCAATCATCCCAGTACCTTTGCGGTGTAATATCAAACAGGCATGTAAAAATTTAGTCACTACAGGATGCAACTATGTGTATCGCAAATCCAGGCTGGCTTTTAATCTTCAAAAATCAGAATAGATATGATAGGGTATGATCCTACACCTTTTTAATTATTGCCGCATTTGCCCAACCTGTTTGTGTCCTGCGCGGTTTGTGCCTGTCCCATCAGCTTTGGGACTGAGGGGGGAAGCGGCATCCGGAAACAAGAGGTGTTCAAGAGCAAAGCGGTAGGATTACCAGCTTTGGCACGAAGCAGACAGGCAGCTGTGGCGGTCCAGTGCGATGCGTGCTCCCTCTGCCGCATGCCCCATAGGCCCGCACGGCGGGCCGCCATCTCCCCCCACCGGGAGGCTCCCCTTTTGCAGCCTGCAACAAGCGGCGATCACCCTGGCGGCCACGCAGGAACTGTACCATCGAGTAGCACTGCTCGTGTCTTCCCCCGGGCAGACTGCCTCCTGTTATTGTCTTTGTCGCAGAGCGGCGCAGCTAATGTAATAACGCACATCGCTCGCAGGAAAATCGATATATAAGCTTATTCTGGCCTACATTTGTACGTGTTTCTACTTTGGATAGCATTCATATATAGCGCCTCTGATTTCCGGTATCTTTGACATTGATTCCTGGATCCTTTTTTTCCAACTTGTTTGTTCGATTTCTATTTTCTTTTGTAAAATTATTGTTATTGTTGCACGTCTGCTGTTAAGATAGTTTGTACTTTTTTATTGGAAAAAATCAACAAAAAATTTTCAATCAGTTCCGTATAAGCCTTGTTCATAACACAAATAGCTTTCATCATTAGTTGAATCTAATTATTTACTGTCTTTGGCCGAAAGAAACTCGTATGCATTAATAATATTTGCAAGCTATTTCTAACCCATCATATTGAAGATATCAGCCATCTCAATACAACACAATCATTCGTTCCTAGATCCAACTATAATCTTTTTTATCAACCTTCCCCCAATTGTGCTATATTTTTGACTTTGGTACTTGTAAAACCTTATTCGGGAAAAATTCAATCAAATTATGGAATCTACTTCAACATCAATGCCATATTCAGAGTACGGAGAGTACCTTACCTATAATCAAGTGGCTCAGCAACCACTTCAAGGCTACCCACAGTATCAGTCCGCAACTCAAGGTCAACCAACTCACCCATATCAGTATCAGGCTCCACCACCCCCGTATTCAGGTCACCAATATTCTGCACCCCAGTTACAAGATCATTCTTCCATATCCTTTCAATTTCCAAATGTCTATACAAACCAACAAGTTCTGGGGTCTTTGCCTTCGTCTTCAATCGGTGGTCTTCCTCCAGCTGGTAACAATTTACGCAATTCTAGCATGAATGCAGCAAATAGACACACTAGCTTAAGTGTTGATCCCCTACAAAATGAATATTATCAACAACAACAGCAACGACAGCAAGCTCAGCAGCAGCAGGCACCTGGAATGTCTACAGCTTCTACAGCATTACCATATCCGTCTTATAACGGCAACTACGTTATTGGATCAAATGATTCAACTAACACTCAAGCATTCACTCAACAACAACAACAACAGCAGCAGCAACAACTACCTATAGTTGCACAGCTACCAACCCCACCACATTCAATTACTAGAGCTGGTGGTTCGTCATTTGGGTATGCAATTCCATCTAATGATAAAGCAATTCCTTCACTTTCGTCTGCTGACATGTATACTTCTCATCGCCACCATCAAACCACTTCTTTAGACTCATTGGCTGGTCCGCATTCTGAAATGGCACATCTAAAAGAAGTCCCACGCTTGCATTCTTTGGGTTCATTACCTGGAGATACATCCTCGATTCCTTCACATCAACATCTTCTACCTCCTCATTATCATCTTGGCGGGGGTATGTTTCCACCTACTGCTGTTGACCTTGAATATGAGAAGAGACGCCACACAGTTCCACAGTCTACAAAGAAACGTAACTCCAAAGTGATCAAGAAGAACAGATGCTGTGTCATTTGCCAAAAGATCTTTAATCGTCCATCTGGATTGAAGATTCATATGTACACTCATACGGGTGAAAAACCATTCAAATGCGCCTGGGATAACTGTGGAAAGTATTTTTCTGTCCGTTCCAACATGATACGGCACCACAAGATCCATTTAAGAAAGCATGCTCAAATGAAAAGTAAAGAGAAGATTCCTAAGCTGGAACAACACATCAATGGCGCTTATGAGTCTATGAATCATTATAAGGTGAAGAATGAAGATGAAGACGACGAGGAAGACGAAGAAGAACCCGAAGAGCAAGAAAAGTGAAATTTGTGGTTTTCACATTGCTTCTCATCTTAATTGCTTTTGTTGTCGTGTTTCTTTGTTTTTATTCGCTTTCAATTCTCCCTACTCGTGTTTAATTCTTTATAGATACTTGGGGTGTACATAATTCTAGATGCTAATAAGTATCTCTGTTACATGATAGTTTTATTACCTTATTATCCCTTCTTTTTAAATTTTTTGTCGTGGTTTTTTTGTTTTATGACTCGTTTTTGTTCAGTCTGATTTTTTAATAGTCTTGTGCTTCAGTTTATGATTTTACCTTATTACCGTTTTCGCTTTGTTGTGTTGTGTTTGTTAGATTTGACTTTACGTTTCAGCTCGTTCCTTTTTTATCACCGTATATTAGAATAAATGCTCGTATTTGGGTAGTCCTATTTATATCCATGTAAAATAGCAGCCTGCTACATCCTAGTACTATTCTTGCTAACTGGGAAAACCACAAGACACAGTAAACGCAATCATTCACCAATTATAGGTGTTTCTTGTTATACTATCATCTTTATCATTTTGAATAATTTGAAGTAACTGTCGAAATCAAAAAGTAGAAATTTCACTTAATGGGTGAGCATTTTCTGTTCAAAACCGGACAAACATGATCTGAGAGCTAGGCAGCTGCAGTGGCCAGGAAGAACGTGGGCCAACATATGAATATGTGCACCTAAGCAATCTGTGGGCAATAGTTCTGTACCTGATTATCACCTTTTTGTTTTGAAAAACGGCTTTTTGCCAAAAACAAATAAAAAATGGAAACAACAAAGGTTATTTTCGAATTGAAACACATTCGGGCGAAGAGTAAACACAGGCGTTCTCAATTAGGAAGCACTTCGAGGGGAGAGAAAAAGTGATTTCCCAAAATGGCTGAAATCTTAAATTGATTGGCTCTTCGGTTTCAAATGTGAGTTATTTTTTCATCCCAAGTTGGATACTTCGGTATCTCATTTGCAAATACAGGCGCATATGTGTTAGGTTCAATTCACACATCGTGAAGCTAAATGATTTTATTGCAATGGTAGAAGTAGCGGATTAAGGGCTTATAAATTGAGCGTTGCGCAGACGTTATGATCCTCGGAATCTCCTGCCTAGAGCGTTATTTGCGAACCAGAAATTGAGCCTATCACACATCCATCATTTGACTAGCATTGCCAATAACCTTTTTTTAATACATGAGTGGTTGAATAAACTCATTTCAAGTGATTATGAATGAATAGCATATTCTGTTCATAGGCCAGGTACGGGGCATCGGTCCAGTCCAAGTAAACAGCCCTGCCACCATGGCAAAAAATGTCAAATCGGGGAAATCATGCGCCGGAAATGCTGAGCCACACTGCGCTGTGTGTGGTCTCTGGCCAGCAGCACCAGACTCTTCCATCATATCGGGATTCCATGTATCGCAGATAAATAAGGCAACATGCTCTTACATCATTTGTTGTACATGAGTGCTTGGCAAAGCCAGCTAACTATATTAATTAACTTCATTCTACTTTAATGTGTTTTTTTTTTGGGAGAATGAGGGGAAGGGGGCCCGTTGAGAACACAAAACAAGCCGTTGCCTTTGTATGGTGGACACGGCTGGAGCTAACTAGAAGCGAATTACATGCTTGCCAAGTATGGATTGGTTCGTTTGATCTTTAATATAAGATATTGGTTTATTCCACTTTAAGATTAAGATTTGCCTAAACTTTAAAAACGAAGCAGCGGTAGATAAAAAAGATATCGCCCTCAGTTCTATTTGTAGCAATTCAGAAATACCGATATCCAAAGATATCAGGAAAAGATGGGAAAAATAACTCCATTCCAATACAAATTGACAATAAACTGCATGAGTAAATGCAAGGTAAAAATAACCTACATCGTTTTGTGAAGCACCGATGGCTTTCTTTTCTTCTTTTCATGATTCTTTTGAGTAATTGACTGATGTCAGCAGCGAATATTCGTCTATCTGCTTGAAGATGGGTAGGTTATTGGGGCAAACAAAAATACCTAACATCCGCATAACAACCTGTGAAGAATTATATACATATTTTATAGATAAATGTAAGCAATCCGCCTCACTCCATATATATATAAAGTGTGCACCTATCAGTTGCAAAAATAAGTGCATGTCGGTAGTGATACTGTAGGGTACGAATTGTTTCTTCGACGCGCCGCCCACCAGAGTCTGTTGACATTTTTCCTGTAGTTGCTAAGACGTCATCGAAAATTTCCGTGCCAGCAGTGGTCCTTTTTTGGCCCTTCTGCTTTGTGGACTTCTGTTTCAAGTTCTTGTGGCTTTTTTCTTCATAAACTTTGTTTATTTGAAGCACACAATTATACTTTAAAAAATAGCAGCTAGTAATATTCAAGAAATTGTACCCCTTACACTCAAGAAAAGGAACCGAAGGAAGCTTAAGAAGTACTGCGTAACACTTTTGAAGCAAAATGAAGTAGGGTGGAACTGGCCTAGGCAGTCAAATGCTTATATATATACGTAGTAGAGCAACCACCGTTTCGCTCGATGACGGCGAGCTGTGTTATAGACCTTTTGTATCGGGAATGCTGTAGCAACCGGCAGTGCCAGCACTAGACTGAGCCGCAAGCACAAGGTGGATGACTGTAACGGGCCAACTGGCCGCTGCTCAAGCTTGGTTAGCTGTACCCAGTGCCGACAGGCTACCTGGTTGGTGGGGCATCATATACCCAGATTGAGATATCCATCCACTAGATATCTACAGTGTAGAGAGATCATTGTTAACTTATTCGTTAAGAAAGGATATATTTATATAAATAGAATAAGAACGTTAATCTTCCATTCTTCTGACTCCACAATTCTATCCATGGCAGCCAAATTTGCTCCACCACTTAGTACGATTTGACAGCACGAAAAATCTATCAGTTTCGGCACTTCTAACAATGCAATGTAACCAAGTATTCACTGCGAATAAATGATTTTCTGTCATGTTGATGATTATTTGCACTTTCGAAACGGTCCGCTAAATTAAAGCCCCCCTGCTGTTCTTACTGTCGGCTGTTCTAACGGACCATTAACTACCAATCAGCTAGGAATGGCGATTAAATGGAGGCGGAAATAAGTAATATAAATATATATAGATATATAAGTACAAGCATTTCAAACTCTTGGTATTTAAGCTCTGTTCTCTTGCATGAATATTTGAAACCTTATTTTACAAGCAAATGCGTTCTCAGCATAAATAGCGGATCATCAGGCACATCTCTAATGCTCTAAAGCTCTCAGCCACAAGCAAAAAGGCGTGATAAAAACGCATATAGAAGATACATAACCAGTAACTATATATATACATATCATTCACTTCTGATTGATGAATGTAATGTCTGCGATCGAGTAATACATTGCCGCTGTTACCTTCTTGCTTTAGGAATTTGTATTGGTATGCCTAACAGAATTATGGAAGTAAATTCAATAGCAATGTGTTTATATCCAAAAATTACATAGCAAAACATGAATCTTCAAAAAAAAAAAATTCTAGCATTGATACGATAACAAAAAGGAGAAAAGAGAAATAAGAAACTACCTTCAATTTAAACCTTTCATAACATCAGGAGGCGGATTCTGCTTCACGATTTGTAGCATACTAATTTATCATCCCAGCCGAATAAATAATCTCCTGAAATCTTCGTTAACGGTGTTAATGTCAGCCGTGTTTGTGTCAAATTACTGTACCGAAGTATCATCCAACTCTATATTACATATATATATACAACAATAAACGATTAAAGATGAGCTAGGTAAGAGTCGAGAACCAGGGACTCAATTAAATTATCGACGCGTCGCTGAGAGTTGTAGATCAACGACTCGTCACCCGACCGCCTATTAACCCGGAAGTTAACGTGGCAGTCGATCCTGAGAATTATGGAAAAAACACCCACTGCGATCAGAGAAGGAGGCATCGAGAACCAAAAAATTATCAAACATGTTAGTTACAAACCTAAGAGTGATAGGTACTATATTTAATACAGATTATAATTTCTAAGGTATCCAAAATCTGTACAACAAACACACATAATGGCAAGACAAAATTTCCTTGGATTTGTCATCTCACAGGGAAAGATGGACAAAACCATCAAGGTTCGAGTGCTTCAAAAAGTTTTCAATAAAAAGTTACAGAAGGAGTATTTCAAGAGAAAAGACTATCTAGTTCATGATGAGGCAAATATCTGCAGAGAAGGAGATTTAGTTAGAATAGAGGCCACTAGACCACTTAGTGCCAGAAAATTTTTTGCTGTTGCTGAAATTAAAAGAAACAAGGGTCAACAATTTGCCAAATATGAAAGTGAAGCAAAATCGAACGTTATTGCTGAAGAAAATGCAAAGAGTTTAGAGTTTTTGAAGAGAAGAGAGTTGACTGCAACCAATACTACAGGCTCACTCTACTCAGATTTGAGCGAACTTGGCACTTTGAAAGAAAATGAAAAATTGAAACAGGAAGAAGTTGAAAGAATCAAAAAATTGAAAGAAAAATACGGCATCACTAATTGGGATGAGGAATTTGAAAACAAAGAGCTATTAGTCTCAGATATCTCATATTTGGCTTCGAAGATCGAAAAATTAAGATTTGATTTGACCGTTAGTGATAAACTAATCACTTTGTTACAGGATGAAAATTCTGAAGCTTTTAAAACTATCGCAAAGAAGATGGATGTTACCGAGGATACTAAAAAGAATATTAAGAAGAACTTATTTAGAAAATACTTGAGGACTGCATCCCCAGAAGACTTGAAGGCTATTGGTATTGAACTATGAGTATGATGGCAACAATAACGAACAAAATGAAGACAATTATATATATTTATGTACATATTCGCAATTAGATATCACTCTTTTTATATTGCTCTATAATGTCTATAGTTAAGAAGTGCTCGTCTCTATTATTTAGGTCGTAGTATATGCTAAAAATACCTATTATATCAAGACTGTTAAGAAAATATATAGATGAAACAAAATAAAAATAAATAAACGATCAACTTCAAACAAAGAAGCGAAATAGCTTTCGAATAACTAAAACCAATGTACCACAATTATAACCAAGAACAAGAAAACACATCATAAAGAAAAGGGGGGAAAACAAATAACAAAGTTTATGTTAATCAGAAGAAAATAAGAAAGAAAGTAAGAACGGAGCAAAAGACTTCAAGCTAAGAGATAATAAAAAAGCGAGAAGGGGGAACCAATAAAGTGGAAGAGCATTAAATACAAACACCAATATATCAAGTAACACAAATAGTAAACACTATTTAAGTCATGCAACAAAAGACAGAAAACAACACCAGTTGTCTAAAACACAATTATCGACTCTCCAACAAATCAGAAAAAACCAAATCACCCACTGGAGTAATAATTTTATTGATATCAACATTCAGATTGCATCATAAACATTGCTTATGGTGGTTCCTCCATGTAGTGGACTATTATCGGTTGAAAAGTTCAACAGACCACTTAATCCCAACAATCCCGAATCCGGTTTGGAGTCTTGATTATTCGACACCGATGAACTAACTGAATTGGAACCGCTATTATGCTTTGAAGGAGACTCAAATAATACAGTACCTGATAAATTGTATTGATCGACCTCTGATTTTAAGTACTCATAGACACTTATAAATTGATTGTCATTCAATTCGTTGACATGTTTCAAGCTATCAAGCCAGTTGTCATTAATCACGAGTAGTATGTTTTGTTTCTTCTCACTCAAAAATTGGTCAATTAAATCATTAAAAATAGAAATAAACCTTCCAACTGTCAGGCCGTGATAATATCTAAACTCCACGGCTTGAAACTTTGGTAGTTTATTAAAAGTCCTGATTAAAAATTCTATCAAAAATGACAGTGGAACAGTCAAATCGTTTTCGATTGGTGGCAAAAAATTTAAAGTATAATCTGACAATGTTTGAAAAAAATCGTCAACAAGGGGTTTGACCCGCAAAAACGAGTAATCCGAAGATGGGTCAACTTTATATGGAATATTATCAATAATTAGTTGCAACTTTGTGCTTAACACATCTAGTGCACTTTCAACTGTAATATGAGGGGAATGCTTTGTTACAGTATCAGTTAGCTCCGGGTGGCTGTTGATCAAACCCAACACTAAACCTTGAAGAGCCTTCTTATCCAATGTTTCAATCACTCTGCTTATACACAGCTTCTGACCACACATAATGGGGTTTCTCTGCTTCTTATTCTTCAAATTAGATTTAGTAAACTTTGGCTTCAAAGCATATTTAGATTTTGGAATATCATCTTCAGGCTGTTGGTCTTGCTCCGACATCCGTCTCTTATTTTGCTTTCTCTGTATACTCGGCTTAGACACTCTATGTTGGGAGTCCTTTTGCGGATGGCTCTGCTGAAATTCATATGGAAAACTAGTAGGTAGTAAAGTCATATTGAATCGAAATTTCCGTAATGTGTGATGGAAATGTAAATGTATCTAAAAAGACTGTGCTGATTCAAATGACCAGAATCAAGCTAAGAATAAAAACAGACGGCGTTCGGCGGTGGCCAGTGACAACAAGAAAAACAAAAGAACTTAAACTAAGAAAAAAAACTAATTCAAAAAGAATCGTTGATATTGGGTGATGCGATAAAATAACGATGAAAAGATTCCTTTTGGGCAGATAAATCAATAACGAAGAAACAACACGGCTTGATGTTTAAGCAACCCTCCATTCATCTATCCAACAAGTCTGACTGATGAAGCTAAGCAAAAATTCATGCTAACTGATTCAATCGCTCTTGCGCGCGAGCTAGCTGCACATGTGTGTGTGTGTGTGTGTGCACATGATCAGATTCATTTCATCCCTACACCACTTATTCTTATATGAGAAGAGCTTCAATTTATGAAAATTATTAGTGTACGTGCGAATGATAGCAACAATTTATATTTTATACTAAACTGTTCAACATTAGCTATGACGAGCACATTTAGGCAGTTATGATGTTATATTACGTTGTACTGTAAGAAATGAATTATATAAATATTAAGAATTGTACGAGAATGAAAAGAAAAAAAAAAGAGGAAGCGTTAATAAATCTAGTTTCTGTCACATGGTCCGGCAGAGCAGCAAACAGGCTCTCTAAATATAAAATGTGAAATGCGGCAAAGCGGCAAAATGGGTATAAGAGGATATCATCAAGTCTACTTAGAAGAAGCAGCAACAGAAACGGTTTCAAGTCTGAACTCATCATAAGTTTGAGGGGCGTTAAACTCTTGTTGTTCCTCGTCTTCTTCGTGATTCAAGCTCTTAATTATACCAGTCAAAAAGTCCGAGTTATCATAATCAAAACCCAACCAGTTAATTGGAGTCACTGAGATCAAACTATCCTTCCCATCAATACTCATTTCACTTAAAAATCTACCATTTGAATGTTTCAAATTATTATCGATGTTATAAACGAGATCCAAGTTGAATTCGTCTTCTTCTTCTTTGTATGATAAAGCAGGAATCTTGTTGTATCCACCAATGGATCTAGTTTGAACAAAACTTAAGGTTTTAGAATCTGTTTTGTATGAGCCGCTCATATGCAGATTAATATTGAGACCAACACCGTTCGGTAACAATCTGGAATTTTGATTTTGTGACTCGTTCTCTAAATAACTCTTGTAATTTTCAGACTTGGTTAGCGCTCTTGATGAATGGAAGTTATGAGGACCAAATTGCTTTGCCCTCGAAAGAGCAGTAATCAATTGTTGAATCTTTTCGCAAAAGGCCAAAGGTAGCTCATTCGATGAATCCAGGCCATCATCGTGTAGATCCAGAATTTTATTAGCAACCATTCCTTCATCGAGCATACCGTTGATGTTTAAAACTGGTATGTTTCTTTGTAAGGCAATCTTCATCATTTGAAAGTCGGTATTAATGGATTGTTCGAATAGCCCAACAGTCTTATGATCGGCAGGCGTAATCAAGATCAAATCAATTGAATTTAGATCAGAATAATATTTAGGAAGTAAGTAATCAAGACTGAACAATGTCGTACCAATTAAGGTGGATTTAACATACCACATATCCGGCAATTTTTGGTTGTAGAACTTGTCACCAACAGAGATGTTTAATCTCTCTCCAATATTTATTTGTTCAAATTCCTCCTCTTCAAAAATATCATATGCATCTTCAGATGCAACAGGAATGTAATCGTATAAGTCCTCCTCTGTAATTGGAGCATTATCTAGAAGGATATCGTTCACATTGTCATTGTTATGATGTAATGGTGACACAGAAATCACTTTATTGTTAGGATCAATTTTCAAATAGTTGTGGAATACTTTTGAACTCAATGATCCAAATGGAGTAGGATTGATTATTAGTATGTTTAGTGCAAGTGACAACTTCGCAAGAACTATCGTTGATAGTATTGCAGCTCTGACCATATTGTTGATTCTATTTCTATTAGTTGTAGGGAATGTAATTCTAAGTAATGGTTACTTCTTGGCTTTATAAGATACTCTGGCGTATTTAAATAGATTATGGCTATTCTTGATTGGAATTCAAATCTTATAATACTTCTCACGGAGACCGTTTCAGGTGTTGATAGCCAGCGTTCTTCTACTAGGTTACAAGGGATAAGAGAGGGCAGTATATTAGAGAAGGATTCTAAAGGTGTGCATTAGGCGACACCCAGATATTTATAGAGGAAGATGAACTGGTTAGGTTCTTGCTCTCATGAATAGTACCCTATTATTAAACTTTCCGATTTAGGCAGAATATTTATTAAAGGAGAGACACATGGGCTAGTCACAGTAGCAGATTATACCGATAATTAGTACCACATGGGAGTGTAGATCGCACACCCAATCATTAATATAGAGCCGCGTGCGCCCACGCTTCAAATTTTTGTCTATATATATATATCCCAGCTTCTACCAGAAACGCAAAGGAGAGATCGATGTGGTAGCAAAAGGCGAGGCGTTCTTCATTCACGAGCAACTTTCAATAGTGTCGAAACAATCCATGCAAATCCTTTTAAATTAGGTACTGTTATGCTGAAAGACTTAACTGTGAATCGGAGACCCGTAGTGGGATTCTAGTACAGATAATTATTGACTGTAGTCTGCGGCAAACTGCATGCATGATTCTATGAGGTGAGACTGAACGAGTTCAGTATGATTTATTATTCATCTCACACCGATTTAACTGTCAAATACTTGTATATTAGTTTAGCTGTTAACCATCAATCTGTCTAAGCAATTCAACCCTGTGAATATACCTATTGAGTTATTAAACTATTAGTAGGACACTAGTTATCCCACGCACTAGATATATGAGAATTCTTTGTACACCGCCCAACCTCAATTTACTTGTGCGAACGTGCCCCTGAAATAAGCCAATTACTATAATATATAAATTAGTGTGGCCAATACTAATGATGCATTAAGGTTAAGTGTTTGAATAGAGATAATCCTAAAGCGATATTATTTTTTCTAAAAAGCATCTGTACATTATTGTTCTTTTAGAAACGTGCAACCGTTGAAAGAAGTGTTGCATTTCGTGGCAACCCCATATCAGGTAAAAAGTCAGGCGGCTGTCATAGTTATTACACTGGCAGCATGGAAGACAACAAAATAGAGTCTTCTCGTTACTGTAATAAATTTTAGTTATACGTATATATAAATATAGTGAACATATTTGCGTTACGTACGAAGTGCTTCTTTAAACTACCATATATTAGATCAAAAGAATTGAGTACACCGCAATGCCGATTCGGGGTTAGTAACAAAAGAGAGAATGTGAAAAGGAAGCTGGAGCAATAGCCACTATACACATGTCTTTTGAACCCATGCAACATATACGACATGGTCGAACCCATCATTATCATCGTAGATGGAGCTGCTACTATTGCACGTTACAGCTACCAGTATGTATAGCCGTAACATCGCACTTCTGAAGAACGCAGTGCACACGTGGGGCTATTAAACACACCGGCTGTAATTTCCCCAGAGTAGCTTGCGCCTCGAATTGAGATCCACTCCACCACGTAGTTGCCACAAATCCTACCTCGCCCGCGCAATTACGTGCTTATATAATTATGTGTGAATGCTGACAGTACAACTTTGAAGGGATCGACGTCCTAGAATTCATTTTACCGTTCCAGTATTTTTGTAAGGAGTGAAACCCATCATCTATTTCTAAAACAAAATTGCTTCTGTGAAAAGTGTGATTTACGCATGTTTTATAGATCTGTACTGCTGGATCGCAATATTTGATTCTGTTTTCGTCACCAAACGTTACATCCAGAGTTCATATGCAGTTAGTACTAAACCGAGAAGAGTTGACAATGCATATTTTTATATCGATCTGAATCATATGCTTTCGGTCATTCGCTCTATGGATAATTGCCATATAGAGTGACTGCTAAAATCGGATTCTGACCTACGTAAAATGATTGTGACATCACCTCTAAACTTCAGCTGGAGCCAATGATGAATTATAAGTATGGGCCACGCAAGGCAACGGAAACCAGAAAAATTCAGCCTCGTTCTATTAATAAACGAAACCCAATGTTTTGGGTTGACGAAAAATCATTCGTTTTTTAGTTTCATTACCGACTTAGTCACGTTACATGGTGATACAAGTAATAACTCTTATAACATACTTATATAAAGTACGCCTTTCACCATAAATTCTAGATATACTATGCTAGGTATACTCATTATGATACCGAGTATTCACAATTCATAAGAAAAACCAGTTAGTGATCCTGTAAAGATTTCATGATTCGTAGGGAAATCCGTTTGGAGATCCTGTAGATTATTTCAATAGCGAACTCTTGGAGCCAAGAGATATCAAAGTTCTAACAGCATCATTCCGTGAATGGAGATTCCGGACAACAATGATTTAGGATTCGTGAAGATGGTGAAATTCGATATTGTATTGAGCGAATCAAATGCAAAACCTTAAGAGCGAATATAACATTTCGTACAGCAATTTGCTTTCTCATAACTCATAAGGATGTGCACACGACAGAGAGACTTTTCAGGACCATGCAAAACTTCTAAACTACTGAATTCATAGGACTAATCTAATAATAAATTTGGTGAGGTCATTATTTAACCCTTTATTTAATGCACTCATGACAGTCCTTGCTTATTCGCGCCTATTTTGGTATTGACTAGAACATTGACTCTATTGCAGGAAACAAAATCATTGGGTATGTTAGACCACTCGAGAATTTCACCAAAGAAAATTAGAAGCGAAAAAGCTAGCAAAGAGAGGACAACATTCGAAAGTCCTAGATAAAATAGTATCATATAGCATATATCACTTGACAAAGTGGGTGAATATTGTTCTTATGGAAGCATTTTAAATGGAGAAGCAAATACGTGGAATGCGTTATTTTTAGTTACGAACGGTAGTAGAAAGTAAGGATGATCGAAATGTTAGTTTATTGCAAGGAAAAGTTAAGTGAGTATCCTGTTACGATTTCAAAAATGTGTGCTTCGTTGCATCCCATAGAGCTTTGTCTTCAGAAGTTTTTAATCATCCGATGAGGGAAAGCCCACAAACTGAGAAGTCCAACAAGCTTCCAAAAATCGATTTTCCTCAATATTGCACTCCCTAGCAATCATTAACTATGTATTTTAGAAGTTGATGTTCTATTTGTAGGTCCAACACCTAACAACGCAGATGAAATATTGCAAAACATACTAATCATTTATTTCTGAATCCATCTCACTGTTTAATAACTCTTCACATCATATGTTCATCAAAGGCAGTCACCAAGTCTAAATTGACGTTTCACTTTCTATCACCTGCAGTCTTCACGGCTAATATTATTAGTTCTTATTTTCAATAAATACATCTCATAATGTGATTATTTTTGTTGAAACACACATGCGATTCAAGGTTGGTTTGTTCTATAGCCTTGTATCATTAGTAATTCAAACCTTGGGGAGCAGAGCAATTCCAATTACCCTCACATTAAGAGCTTCGATGGAAGAATAATTTACACCATGCTTTCTTTTTGGAAAATGGAAATGGAAGTTACCCAGTGTGATATGAATATGCGATGAAATATATATCTCAGGAAATATTTAGAAAGACTGGAGTGGGAAAGACTTGAACGTTATATTGAAGAAAATATTCACCAACCTATGTATTTCTTTTTCCTCTGTTATTGCCTCACCTTGAATCCAATGATTGAACAGTAGAAAACTAACATTTGGCAACATAATGAGCTCCCGTATTTAATTTTGACAAACCAAGAATGTGAAAGAGAAGTTAAATACTTTGGTGTCAGTAAATCTTGCATAACGTTTAGTTTTGAGAATACATGGTGAATTGAACTTAAACTGCTAGCGCCTGCTCCCGTTAACTTTCAACCAGGATAAATCTTCAAAAAAACATACCAATTTTGGGAAATCTACAACAAACTGGACCATAACTATAAAACTCGTACATTCAGAACAGCATATATATATTTCCGACCTATAAAATACTTCAACAGGCTATTTTCTTCTTTGCTTCTTTGCCTCTCAATGTTCTCGGTTTCAGTGCGCTACAGCGTTGTTTATCTTCTTAGAAGGGTGTAGAATTACCCTCTTTAAGAATGGACTTCAATTTTACTTACTAACCGCTGCAAAGTATGATTATTGGTGGTAGATAGTTGACGTTCATACTCGCTAACTCATCACTATTTCTTGCCAAAAAGAAGGAGATGAGCGCAAGGTCAATGTTAAGGGTTAAGAGTGAGTGGCGCAGCGGCTCTCCAAGGGACTAAGCCGCCATGGAGTCGAAAGCTTTTCGAAATAGCTCGCCGCACGATCACTGATATCGAACGATAAAGAAATTAATGCCTCAGTAATTACAGGCTCGGTTACTTTAGTTGATCTTCAGATTTATTTCGGTTAGCGAGCCCAATTTTCCACAATTTATTTAATATAGATTTAATCTCGACGATGTTTCAAGGGTTCAAGCACACTAATTGTGGCGTTTCTTCTGAAGAATACCGTACGTCTTTCAAACCTTCTTTCTCAAATATAGAGCCGTGCTCTCCAATCTGATCTGAGTCAAGAGGCAATAGAGAAGACAAAGTTTGCATGGATTCTAAATCCCTTTCCCGATAAGATTCTGGTTAGTTGCACCATCCCTAATATAGAATATCAACTACATGAGATTTCTCATAACTGTGATGTTCTTCTGGTAGCATCGTGCTCTCTTCGTGTATAGCTTAATATGCCCACCTTTAAAGATTCAACTTATGACGGAGATTGAGACAAGGGTCAGTCTATTTCATTTCTGTTGTGGTTATGTTTGCCGTAGAAATAAAATGCTGATGTGACGGCCGTTTGTGACGTGATGAAACAAACATTTGTCTCACGAATGTAGAGAACTTGAAGTTTCGAAGCTAAATGACATCTTTCTTGATTGATCTGCTATATGACTTCTTTCTTGATTGACCCGCTATATGACTTCTTTCTTGACTCTTGAGACAGCTAAACTGCTATTTCCGAAGAGAGAATAACTCAGCAACTTTTTTGCTTACTTCATTTACACTAGAACATTTACTCGAGGTAGATAGTGCGCAAAGTCGAGTTACTGCAACAGGAAACAGGCCGTGTCAGCTTCATGGCATGCCAGTAGCAACCCGACCCGTGGACCGTGGGGAGGGACCGTGGTGGAACTTGGGGGGCCGGAAGATACTGGCCAGTTCCTGGGCTTAGCCCCGCCGCACAATGCGCGACTCCAGATAGTGAGCGAGCGAGTGACATCGGAATTGTTTGAATTCGGCAATTGCCAAGAGGCAGAGCGCTGAGCTGTGCATTTCAAGGCGAAGAGCGCTTCGGATCGTATATTCCATACCAGCTTTTTTAGGGCTTTGATCTATCTCTATATACTAAATCGAGTCAAATCGAGGCAACTCTACAACGGTGTGCCTGTGATCAACAGTAATTCAAACTTGGCATGACTATCTATCCTAATCAGTTTACAAAGTAGATTGTATATGCAATATATATATATATGTTTTCTATTTCGATTGAGGGACCGGGGCAGATCCCCCTATCTTGAAAAAGGAGCAAGGGCTGAAAATGTTAGAAACAAGTATTAGCCGAACATGACGAAACATTTTGATATCCCGTGTTTAACTCGTTGCGTAATCTTTGATTGTAATTGGAAACTCAGGATGTATCTGTATAACAATAACATGCGGAAGATCACAAAATATAACCTCCTCGAGGGCTCAAGTAGGAAACATTGTTCACGCTTATCGTGAAATAGTTTAGTTGAATGTGTATATAGTTGCATTTTGTTTTACAGCTAGGTATAGGTGTTCCAATATAGAGTGCTTGTCTTTTCCCGCTAGAATCATTTCTTTAAACAAAGATAATTAATTGAACGTGAACACTGGGGAAGGGGTCCCCAATAATGCCTTGAACAAGACGAAAATTTTTACTCGATAAAGCATTTGGGGTCCCAAATCTGTCCACTAGCGCGTAGCTACACACTGGAACAGGGAATTATGATCATTAAACAAAATCATCTCACCCAGCTTCGAGCCAGATTAACTGTGCCGCTTGACGTACTGATAACAGCCAAACGGTGGCGAAACAATAGAGGCATTGTCTACAGGAGCAATAACGAATAGCAGCGCACATCACAATCTCTGAAGAACTCGGGTGGAGTGGGGAGGAGTGGAGCGCATCCTGCGATATGTGGTTGGTTGCCCTGCGAACGAACTGCCTGGATCCTTATCTTATTGGCGGGGGAGTCGTGGTCCAACCTCCACCAGATTCATATAGATAGTCCGGCCTCACTGTGTTGTGAGAGTAGAGTGGAAGGCTACTGTGTGGCAAACACGTACCCTTCGTTCTGCTATCTATCTATACAGTATCTATATACAGTATCTATACAGGTTGCGGCCGGACTAACCACGGCACGCGCAAGACTGCTGTCGCCGGCTCAGACCGACCGACCAGCCGACCGACCAACATAACATATTCACGTCACCTTAATTCTTGTAGGCTTGGCCAGCGCGAAACAAAACAAAGTTGCCTTGGAAGAAGAAGAGGAAGCATAGCTCAGCGGGCACCAGGGAGGAAAACCCCTTTTCCGACCACCAGCTCGCGTCAACTTCCACTTCCGCCAGCCAGGTCAGCCAGCGAGCGAGCTGTCCCCTATTTTGCACTCTCGCGCCGTTGGGCCGCCCAGACTTGCTGCAGATGTTAATTTGCCGCTATCTAATTTCTTTATAGATAGAGCGAAAGCTGGGTCTGATCAGACGCACTTTGTTTTGCTGAGGCATGCATATTGCCATTCCACCAGCCTGCAGCAATCCTTTGCCTCTCTGATAAGTGAACAGAGTTTTGGATGATAGTCGAGCACAATAGGTGTTTCTTTTTATTTTGTCTTTATAGATGAGATCTTACGTCTTTGATGCCACAGATGCTATCTGCTACCGTTGTATATAAATAAATCAAAGGATCCTCTTCGATTGTTTGTAAAAATTTCCTCTTTCTTTACCTTGTTTAAACTTTTATCCATAGAATCATCTGTTCATTCTACAATACAACTTTAATTGAAAAAAGAATATTGAGACAAGATGGATTCTGGTAGTTCGTCTGTGGAAAAAAACTACAAGCAAAAGGATGTCGTTGAGATCGCCGAAGTTGAATCTTTTCAAACGGAATTCGAGAACACAACGCATAGAGGGTTGAAGTCCCGTCACGTTCAACTTATTGCATTGGCTGGTGCCATTGGTACAGGTTTGTTCGTTGGTTCCGGTTCATCGTTGGCAACTTGTGGTCCTGCTGCTCTTCTAGTTGGTTATATGATCTTATGTACATTTGTTTGGTTCGTCATGAACCAGTTGGGTGAAATGGTTACATACATCCCAGCTGCTGGTCAATCTACTATGTATGCCCTATGTGAAAGATATACAGGTAACACATCTTTAGGTTTTGCTGCAGGTATTAATTTATTCTATGCTCAAGCTCTGATTGCACCAGCTGAAATCTCGGCTGCTGCCTTCGTTATCCAGTACTGGTCTGATTTGAATGTTGCTATTTGGATCTCAATTTTTTGGATTTCTTTGGTTCTTTTGAACTTCTTGGCTGTCCAATTCTTTGGTGAAGTTGAGTTCTGGATTGGATCCATCAAGATTTTCACTGTTGTGGGTTTGATTTTCGTTGGTATTATTTTGTTCTTCGGTGGTGGTCCAGATCAACACAAACAAGTTTTAGGTTTCCACTACTGGAATCACCCTGGTGCTTTTGTCGAACATTTAGTTGATGGTAACACTGGTAAGTTTTTGGCCTGCTGGACCGCCATCATCAAATCTGCCTTTGCTTTCATTTTAGCACCTGAATTGGTTACATGTTGTGCAGCTGAAGCTGAAGCACCAAGAATCAACTTACCAAAGGCTACCAGAAGATTTATTTACAGATTAATCTTCTTCTACATTATGGGTGTTTTGGTTATTGGTGTTATTGTTGCTTCAGATGATGACAGATTGATGTCTGCTATTAATGAAGGTGCTAGTGGTGCCGCTGCCTCTCCGTTCGTCATTGGTATTCAAAATGCGGGCATTAAAGTCTTGAACCACATTGTCAATGCTGCCATCTTAACTTCCGCTTACTCTTGTGGTAACTCATTGATTTACGCTTCTTCCAGAACTTTGTACTCCATGGCTTTAACTGGTAGAGTTCCAAGAATCTTTGGTATCTGTAACAAAGCTGGTGTTCCATACTACTCTGTTGCTTTGACTTGTCTGATCTCCTTAGTTTCTTACTTGAACGTTTCGAACTCATCTACAGTTGTCTTCACCTGGTTATCCAACATTTCTACTGTTTCCGGTTTCATCTCCTGGATTTTCTGTTCAATCACCTATATCAGATTCAGAAAGGCTATCGATTACCATAACATGAACGATAGAATTATCTTCAGACCACCATTACAATTGATTGGTGCTTACGCTTCTATCTTCTTTTTCACCCTCATTGCTTTAACCAACGGTTACGCTGTCTTCTTCAATTGGAGTACCTCAGACTTCTTTGCTGCTTACATTACTCTTCCAATTATTTTCTTTTTGTATGTTGGCCACACCATATACGCCAAAAACTACAAATTCTTTGCACCACCAGAAGAGATCGATGTCATTACTGGATTGGCGGAATGTGAAAAGGAAGCTGCAGAATATGTTGCACCTGTTGCAAATAATTTCTTACAAAAGATATGGTACTGGATCGCTTAGGCAACTACCACTTCTTATCAGCGTTTTGTTTTGAGTATTTAATTTATTTTTATAGTTCCAAATTTTTCTGAGAAAATAATGGCCAAATCGTCTTTCTCATTTTATCTTTCCGTTTTACTTCTTTTTTATCCGTGGCTTTAAGCTTTTTGAACTAGATTTTCCAGCTTAATATATCTTCGTGACCTTAATCATTCACCGCCTACTACTCTTATTTTTACGATTTAAAATTTTGCATCTGTAAACATGAAACAATATGTGAAATAATTATTTTTATATTTTAGTATTATTTGAAAAGGATATTCAATGAGATGGTGAAAGGTGAGCAATAATATCTTGTAATTGAGGTCTAATAACAGCGCCACAACGGAATGTCGCAATAAAACTACAGAGTTTTATCAATCAAGTTGCATGTTTTATATATTTTGGGTTTGTTAAATGCTTATTTCGGTTATTTATAAAAGGTATTTTTTTCGTTTGCATTTACGATAAATTTTAACTTCCGTTTCGTCGAGGCGCCGAGATATGCAGCTTCCCTTAGCGGCAAAACTGTGGCCACCGATCTTTTTTATCCAGTGTCTTCTTGTTTTATTTAACCGCATCTCATTTATACCTATGAGCTGTTGCAAACGATTGAGCTTAATCAAATGTAATAATTTAATTATCAGCCCATTATGTAAAGGTTACTAATACAAGTTTTTTAAAGGTAAGATATTCAAGACAGAATGGCAATTCTAGAATCAAGCCTACTCGGTAACTTGTAACTAGTGATTCTAGGTTTGTTAAAAGCTTTTGATTAAAAGACCGCTCAACCTTTTTTTTATGATGTCGATGCATGTGTCGTCATCTCGGAACAGTATTATTGTAGCCCAATAAATGCTAATATTCGTTACACCAATTGCTCATTGATTTTCATTAGTTTTATATAGATGAACTAGAATACTTTAATATGCATCTTTCTTGCTTGCATTTATTCACGTACTAACGCCACAATTTTGGTCATCTCATCGGTGTTGGTTCAAGTTTAATAGATGCCACCCAATATTGATATTGAAGTTCCTTTACAGCCTTCTCCCTAACAGGGGGTGCGAACCGGAGGATGCCCAAGAGATCCGACACCGGCTCTAATAAGTATATATGCAAGTGCGGCGCACCCCCTTTAACGGCGTGGGGAAAAATTACTGCTAGCTATGAGCCCGGAATCATTAGTGTCATGTCTTACCTAAGCACATTCGTAAATTGATGTTTGAACGTGACGGCGTTTCTTTTTGCGTCGTCGTCCCTCCCGCTCTTAGTCCTTAGCCAGTAGCTTTATGTGTATAACTGGAACAGAGTACGATCTTGTGTCTTTCCTTGCTTCTATTAGGAAAAAAATCAACAAGTATCTGCACCTGTAATCGTTATACCAAGATTACTTTATTTAGAAGATTGTATAATCTACAATTACAGGTACCAACTATCTGAATCCCCCCCCTAGTCGCCGATCAGCGGCTGGTAACTGTAACTCTGTAAGACAGATTACCAAAAATGATTACGTAACTCGTTTGCTAATCGTTTTGGGTGAACGTGGAGTAATTTGAGGCAAAAAACCGGAGTCGGGGTCTGATTTATAAGCGAATCCTAAACACATGCATTTTTTCTTCTAATTTGATCTACAGGCTTCTTGAATACAGAATACAGAGCTTTTCGTCCCCGACCAACTTATCTGATCCCCTCATAAAGCGATCTAAAGTATCAGCTTTCATTTTGTGATAGTTAGTATCTCACTTTATATATCATACATTGACAAACAGAGGATCAGTGATGAAGCTACCGTCTACATCAGTGGTTACAGCCACTTTAATACATTTTATGCGTTTAACATCCGCCTACAATAAGTTCAACAACTTTTTATTAGAAGAACTAGCCGGAATGAATTTTGGTAACAGTTGTATTAGAGGTTGTGAGTTAGTTAGTTATGGTCACCGGGTTTAAATATTGAAATCTCTTCATTTATCTTTAAACTAGTTTGTTCGCAGTCTTGTTCGGGTTTGGTTATATGCTGTGCTGCCGTATTACGTGTTTCATGATGGACAGTTGTTGGCAACTGCTACGTCAGTTTCTACTTTTTGGTATCAATTTTTCACTTCTGGGTTTATGTGTTTTCTATATAGTTTTTTTTTATCTATCAAATTCCTATTAAAATAATTTATTCTTCTATTAATACAGTTAAAATAAAAAGCTACAGTAAAATTTCCTCGGTCTCCAAACCACACTCAAGGCATCTTCTTTTAACTAATCCGGGTTCCCCTCCTGGTACATCAACTGGTTTACTCCAGTCATGAACGTGCCTCTTACCAGAGTCTCCCTTTAACTTTCTGGTCCATTCTTCAGCTCTGAGCTTTTTTCTCATTTCTTTCAATCCTTGATTGAATTTCTTATCTCTTCTTTTGATTCTCATTTCTTCTCTTCGTAGCCATTCTTTGTCCAACGCCTCTTCACATCCCCACTTTTTGAAAGCAAATTCTTCAATTTGATACCTTAAAAATAACTGCATCTTTGAATATGTTCCATTATGCGGATTAGCTTTAACAATTCTCTTGAACAACTCTTCATCTTGTAATTCAGGGTCTGTCAAGAAATAATCTTCTTTGCATTCAGTTTTAGTTAATAAAGAATACTTTTCAGGAAGTTTCTCCTTACAGGTTTTGCAAACTCTGCAATCAAACACCTTTAGTAGAATTGGGTCTAATTCAATCGATTTGTCGCATTCAAAACATTTTGGAGCATTAGTGAGATCGGTTGGGGGTGCCTGTTCCATAAAGCTCCTAGCTCGTTGTTCGTCTTGCCATTCAGCTAATGACTTATCGGTAGTTGGATTCTTCGGATCTGAAGCTGGTTCATCAGCTAAAAAACCACCAAACGTATCAGTCATGGTGGAAAAATCGTAGTCAATATAATCAGACTTACGAACAGAAGGCCTTGTTCTCTCTATAATTTTACTCCCACTCCTCACATTTTCAACTGGTGTCTTGCTTAATCGAACAGAATCCAGAGGATTTACCGAAATATTATATGTTGCATCTCTTAGTGATCCATTGGAAATACCTTCCCGAAGATTTTTCCTCTCTAAGGCCCGTTCCCTGTTTCTTTCTAGTAAAGCTCGTTGCTCTGGCGTGAGAGTCAACTTGCCGCTTGCTCGTTTCGGCTCACTCTCTATTGTTTTCGTTGGTGCACCAGGTGAGGATGATGATTTTAAACTCTGCCTTATACTCTGCTGTCGGAGTTTGATCCGTTCTAATGCCTTTGCTCTATTTTCGGCCTAGTATTAATAATTTGTTAGTATCCCAGATAGAGTGCAATATGCAAAGAAAATTAAGATACTTACGATCTGCCGATGCCTGTTCATATCCATTTTGCTAAGACCACTATGCTTTAATAAATTAGTGACCTCAAGATAATCGTAAATACGAATCTTGTCCCCCTCACGCCACCAACTATCGCTTATCTCTCTCACCCTTGTAAATCCTTCTATAAATTAAGATCTGATTTATCGTTTGCCAATTGCCATGCACGTACTAAATCGACCCGTCGGAAATTCAAAAAACTCAAAACACCTCTACACCTTTTCGTTTTTGGAAGTCGATGGACGACGGGCTGTTATCAATTATCGGTAAGCGTCTGGGCATATCATCTTAGTGCAACGAAGTGTTTTTGACGGTTATAGTAAAGTTTGAAGAGATAATCTTCCATTTTCAACGATTTGAGATACATATTGGCTACTTCTATTTTGCAAACATATTAAGGTTCTCATCTCAAAGGTATATATATATATATATATATACTTATTTACTCACCCAAGTACATGTTATATATATGAATCTATTATCAAAGATCACAGACCATCAAGAAGTTCTCTGGTCACAATAAGAAAATAACATGTCATTTCCCTCGAACAACAACGGAATGAGTGACAATGATCATAACTCAATGCAAAACTATCCATCCCTGACGCCGTCAACTCCAAAAAGATCTAGCACAGGAAACAATAGTACAAATAACCCCTTATTAGCCTCACCTTCCACACCAAGGCGCTCAAAGAAGAAGACAATATACAGTGACAGGTATATTCCAAATAGAACAGGTGTGGATTTGCAAGCCGCTTTTGGTTTGGCCAACGACCAACTATATTCTTTTCAACCTTCTAATGATCAATTACAGAGCGGATCAAATGGAGCTCCAAATGTCGAAAATGAAATGGATTACCTAAGAGCAGAGGAGGCAAACAGGACATTTGATGCTGTTTTGAAAACAGAACTCTTTGGTGATAAATTACCTTCATCTTTTTCTAATAAGCAGTCTGCTATGGCAACAACGACGAGTCTGCCGTCAAGTACGCTACCTAATTCATCAAGTCAACAAATAACCCCACCAGGCTCTAGCAGTGCTAGCCATCGAAGCTCGCAGCTTGACCTCGACAACGACTCCAATAGGTTGCCAGATGAATCACTGCTCAGAACTCCAAGACAAACTGGAGGAAATCTTTTTAAGTATCAATCACCTTCGAAAAACCGACCAATATCTTCCTCTTTGAGTGTCCAAAATGAGTTGTATTCATTAAGCCCTGTGCGAGCAGATAGTCAAAAGTTATTGTTATCACCTCAAAAGAAACCTAGAGCGATATCGAAAGTGCCCTATAGAGTCCTTGATGCACCAGAGCTTGCGGATGATTTTTATTTGAATCTTGTTGATTGGGGTGCACAGGATGTATTAGGTGTTGGTTTGGGCTCGTGCGTATACCTATGGGATGCATCAAGTGGTTCTGTGAATAGATTATGTGATTTGGGCTCAAATGATACAATTACTAGTTTATCATGGATAGGTGCAGGAACGCATCTGGCTATCGGTACAAGTTCTGGCTTGGTTGAGATCTGGGATGCCACAACCAGCAAGTGTACAAGAACAATGACCGGTCACACTTCGAGAGCATCTTCATTGGCATGGAACCAGCACGTGCTTACTTCAGGATCAAGAGACAGAACGATATTACACAGAGATGTGAGGGAGCCTGCCCACTATATGAAAAGATTAGAGCACCATAAGCAAGAAGTTTGTGGATTGAAGTGGAATCTCGAGGAGAATAAGCTAGCGTCCGGGGGTAATGATAACAAACTATTTGTTTGGGAAGGTATGAATGAGGAACCTCTATTCAAATTTACGGAACACCAAGCTGCTGTGAAAGCTATAGGATGGTCACCACACCAAAGAGGTATTTTGGCATCAGGTGGGGGTACTGCAGACCGTCGCATAAAAATATGGAACACTATAACCGGTTTAAAGATAAATGATGTTGACACCGGATCACAGGTTTGTAACTTAGCATGGTCTAAAAACTCCAATGAGTTAGTGTCAACTCATGGTTACTCAAGAAATCAGATTGTGATTTGGAAGTATAATTCGATGCAGCAGATAGCATCGCTTACGGGACATACGTATAGGGTTTTGTATCTAGCGATGTCACCCGATGGTCAAACTATCGTTACTGGTGCTGGTGATGAAACTTTAAGGTTCTGGAATGTCTTTGAGAAGAATAAGAACGAGTCTGGCCATTCGTCTGTTTTACTAGATGCATTCATGCAATTGAGATAACTTTTGCGTAATAGAATATTTTTCCAATTAGTATAAGGTTTCAGTGGTCACACACCTCTGTAGTGTAATGTAACCATGCATCTAAATCACTCTAGGAAAATAATTTACCCTGCATCTCTTCGTGAAAAATCGCTAACCCCTAATTACTAGCAGGTAAATCCAGTTTAACTAGACCTGTAAGAAGCACATCTTAAATTTCTTTACCCTTTTGGAAAAATATCTTGACGGGTTTATCCAATCAAGCAGGAAAGAGTCAAGACCCGAGAACCCGAGATTTACTATATGTTACCAATATACCTATTACCCAGCCGCTACGCGTCGGTTGGGAAACTCGACGCGACGTCTGAAGCTGTTTACTTTTGAATCAGCTCTATCACGTACAACTAGATCGATGCAAACAAAGGAACTCTGAAGTGCTTGTCAGTTCAGTGCATGATCTTAAAACACTAAAATGGATAATCATTTTGGCCCAATGTCCAGTAATGAGGATGGTGACGACGTCACTTTATCATTGACACCTGTCTTTGCAACGTCAAAGATACCTGTTCTCATATTAATATCGGGATATTGCTATAAGAAACTCCCCTCCAAAAGTATACCCCCAATTCTATCTACTCTGGTGCAGTTGATTGAAAATGATGGAAACTCTAGAAAACAAGACACTGATTTAATGACCTTATTTTTTCCCTCGTTGAATGAGATCCTTTCATTTATTGAAAAATCCATTATCACCTTTTTCGATCAGACTACCAATCCAAGACCTAAAGCTGAAGTTCAAAGTGACATAGAAGGGATACATAGATATATATTAGATTCAATGTTTAACATTACGACACTAGACTCGTTTCATGATTTTTTGGTGGGCACCAACAGACTGTTATCAGATCCTCCTGTGTACAGAAAATTAGAGCCAGCTTTTCTGAAACCAAAGCCAATGAAGGCGCTCACGTCAACAAGCTTTTTAGGTAAATTAGTCTACAACATATCAATAGCATCAGACGTAATGATGTTCGATGAAATTTCCACCTTATGGAATGCCTTTATTAGCTATAGAGAAGAAGGAAGAAGCCAGTGGAGCACGTTAAGTAACAACAGACCAAAGCTTGCGGCTTCATTCAAAGAGCAAGACAACGGAGATGATATTTCCTTACAGAACCTGATTTTACAAGCGAGTGGGTTCCAGAGTAATGATGGGATTATGCAATCAAAGCTGCATGTGATTTCTCAAGTTGATTTGGCTGAGATGCTTGAATATCAAGTTGAGATGTTGCAGAAGTACGCGCCCCCACCATCAAAGTCAATGAAGACTATCTTAAAGCTAATGTCACGATCACAAAAGGGGATAATATCGTCGGGATATTATATTGAGTTTCTTCAATGTTGGAAGCAGGGTGACTATGAAGGTTCATTCAACTCTTTGCATAGATACTTTGATTATATGATGTCTAATAGGCAACAATTCTTTTATCATTATGCCCTACTATCCCTGGCAACACTACATGCGTCATTTGGTTCCGATGATGAAGCATTAAGAGCAATTGACGAAGCTATACTAGTCGCAAGAGAAAACAAGGATTTAGACTGCTTAAACTACTTGTTGACATGGATATTTAACTTTTTGAAGGATAGACCTCATCTGTATGGCAAAGTCAATAATCAGTTGACGAGGAGTCAGATTCTACAGTTTTTAAAAATCAAAACCAAGGAAAACAAGAATTGGATATTACAGTCAATGGCCTATCAATATCAGGCATTACAGCATATGCTAGATGGGGCTCCTCTCAAGAAAGTTCTAGAGAATATTACCAAAGCTAATTACATATTACTTTATTTTGACATAGATGCGGATACCAGTACTATGTTTATCAGAAATTGCCAGTTAAGTATTGCCAATTGGGGTAGAGTTGGTGTTCCTGCGTTATCAAAACTCTACGTTAACGTTGCATTAGACCTACCTGGGACTAAAGTCAGTACATTTGATGAAGTCTCTATACAGATGCGGGAAGCAGCTATGAGGTATGAAGAAGGTGAGATCGATAAAGCATTCGATTTATTCAACTCATATGAAACAGTTGTAGTTGATGATATCTCACTTTTCAAAGTATGGCAAGCCAGATTAATGCTGTTAAAGGTTGACCTGTGGCTGAAAAAATGCCGATTCAGACCAGCTTCCGTTTTTTTGAATAAGCTAGAATCACAATTAAAAGAGATACACGATCAAGATTTATACTATGAATTGAAATGCAAGCAAGCAACGTATGAATTGCTGGTCGGAAATTGTGATGATGCTATCTGTATTGTTTCTGAAACTTTGAGGCAATTGAAAAAAGACGATAATTCATATAATCACTTTTGGTTTATCGAGTTCCAAATTTTATATGCTAAAATTTTGATTAAATCTTCAAGTGCCCCCGAAAGGGCATTGTCTATTTTGATGGAAATGTTGGTTTTATCGCGAAGATCTTCATTGCTTGTTTTATTTGTTAAATCATGTCTAACACTATCTGCACTGTTGTTAAAAATCGACAAATCAGGGTCATCCAAGGATGTTGAAAGTCTATTGTATGAAACACTCCCATACGCGGGGCAAATTGGAAACCTATGGGTGAGCTCCTATGGTTACTATATGTTGGCCAACGTACTGACTATCAGATTGACTCAGAACGATAGTGAACATTTAGAGTCTGAAATAAACTCGAAATTCAATTGCATTTTGGAGTATTTGGAAACTTCCATTGTGGGATTCAAAAGAATGAACGATTTAAAAATGATGAAGTTAGCGTTTGAGGTTGAGAAACAATTAGCGGAATTTAGTAATCATCAAGAGCTGCTTGATCATTCAGGCCAAGCAATTCAACAGTTGGAAATTAGGATTCAAGAAGAGAGCTTTTATTCTATTTGCTAAATAAATAATCAAATGTGCTTTAATAATACATATATATATATATATACATGAATAACGAGTTCTATAAACTAACCTAAATCATTCTACCAGTCCAAAAATTCTTGATAATTTTTGACTTCTTTGTTAAGCTTTCTAATTGATTTGTTGCGATCATAGTAAACAGTACAATCCTCACTGGTACAGCTACTGGCGGTAACTAGTGAGACTCCATTGTTCCTAATACTTTTCTTGCTGCACTCCTTACAAACGTCAATTAAATGATTCACTGCTTCCTCCTCATTTTTGAGTTTCAGCCTCATGCTCAATATGGTTTTTAACTCATTTTTCAAACAAATAGAACATAAACTTGACTCTTTCCCTGCGTTGGAATTTATAATAGCGCCACAGTTAATACAAAAGCTGGACTTCACCACTAACTTGTTCAATTGGAAATTTCCAAAATTTCCATTGCCTCTTACGAATTTTGGTAACTCATAGAACCATCTCTTGACATCCACACCAACTAAATTGAATATTCTTTCCAATGGGGGAATTAACACCTTCTGTATGTAATAATTAGAATCCAACTCGAGTATATCTGATCTTTTTACAAAGTCATTAGGGGAAATACATCTATCTCTCAATATTTGATCTGTATGCCCTTTCACAACCATGTAAAAAACACGCTCTTTGTACTGTGGTTCTGCTCTGTGGTCTTTGGCCACCTTTTCTTTTGACAGCTTAGCTCCAGGGGGCAAGTATTTTTCGTTTTTATAAGTGCCAAGCCTCACTTCCTTGCCAAACAAAAAATCCTTCAAGTTGATACTACCTTTCATAACTTTGACAAACTGATCGGTTACATACGTTTTCACCTTTGATACATCATTTGACTCAAACAATATTCTTAAAGAATGTTCTACTATCTTTTGTTGAGCAGAAATTCCATCTCGTCTGACGGTTTCAATTCCTTTGGCATCAAATTTCGGACTAACTTGGTCCTCATATTCATAAGAATACCCAACATACCTTTTCTTGCTCAGTAAAACGGAAGGAAAGTATACTTTCTCAAACTTTAATTTCACAGGTGCAGGATTGATGGAAGTGACATAGTCTGCCATCTCCTTACCCAATTTGAAAGCATCCTGTTTCGTTTTACCAGGCAAGTATACAAACAACGAATCGGTATCTCCATATACAACTTTTGCTCCCCATTTTGGATTTCCTTCAATCTCACTAATTGCTTTCAACAAAGATTCTCTTCCAGATGATACAATTGCATCAGCAATATCAGAGTTGGGCATTCTTCCTGAAAACGTAGCCGAAGTATAACCGTAAGTGACATTGGCAATTAACTTTAAAGCCAACTGACGGTTGTTGTACAATTTTTTTAATTCAACTTCATCCTTTAACTTATTCATAGTTGCCTTGACCAGGATTCGGGCATCCAATAGCTCAGTCAACATTTTGGCCAGAGTGGATTTTCGAACTTCTGATTTTAGAAACATCATTCCGTTAGGTGCAAGATTAATATGGTTTTCAAAAACTTTAAGCAGCCCTGGTGGCAATTTTATGCTACTCACTCCAATCTTCTGATATCTCTTAGCATCAAATCCTCTCAATCGACCTAACATGGTCGAATAGCAATAGTTATATGCAATTACTAATGATGGATACAACGACTGAAAATCCAAAACAACCAGCGGACTCTTGTAAAATGAACTTTCGGGCTCCAAAATCAATGGGATACACTGTAATGGATCCTGCTTGAAAACTTGTTTCTTCGACGGTGAGATCATAATAAAATTTTGGGATTTGGTGATCCTAATCAACAAGCTTTCAACCTTAAATTGCGAACCACGATAAAAAATCGAATAGTAGTCGATACCTAGCAATCTGGATTGTTCCGTCGTTCTTTCAACCAATTCTAACTTGTTGATGATTTGCATCTCATAATTTAGCCTGTTCAAAAAGTACTCAATGACAATAGAATTCAGCCTGATGTCATCAGCCCTAAACCATTCAGTCAAAGTTTGGTGATCATAGTGAGGAATCCTGTTGTGTAAAGTATGAAATACAACATTCTCTAAAGAATACTTCTCCAAACTCAACTCACTTCTTAGTGGTCGCCAGATATTTAGCATATGTCTACCCGTGATTCTTAACCCAGAAGCATGTGTATAACCCCATCGGTCAGATTTTTTGTTTCTTTGATTAGTGGCAACCCGTGATAGCTGAGAGCTAAGGTCAATTTGATATACTTTGTTGAAACGTTCCAAAATGTAACCCCAAGATGCAGAATGCAGTTCATAACCTGCAAGAATGTCAGGATCAATTAATTCAACCAATGATAATAACTGAGAAGCCATTTCCTTCTCATCGCCAAATACTTGAACAGGGGCAGAAGTAGACAGAGACAGCCATTTCCTTTTTCCTTGATTCGGGTCATATATAAATACACCCGTATTTGAGATACCTAGATCGAACGGGTAATTATCTTCATCGAAACTCCAAAATATTGCTGAGATAGCATCATGAACTGGATCCGGATACAGATCACCTCTACTATTAACATGAATTTCTACGTTAAGAAGTATAAGTTTGTTGAAGTTGTCCGTCCGTCTAGATATGGGAGTCTGCAAGGAGGCATACTTATAACCTCTAATGTTCTGAGTTGCTGGTTCAATTTGAGACTTAAATAATTGTGATTTCGTAGCCTTGGTAGTCGGGTTCTTCTTTGCCCAACTAGAAACATCTTTAAATAACGGTGCCTTGGGTGTGTAGACCCAGTGTCCATCCAAGCTCTGATGTGAACTCTCAAGTATTGGAAACTGGTTCGATTTTTGATAATTATAGTTTGGTAATCCCTCGATATCCAGGCATTTTAGTTCCATTTTCTTCCCAGCAAAATAGAACGGATCAAAGTCAAAATTATCCCTCTTCGAATAAAACGGATCCAAATACTCGATCTTCATTGTATCATATCTCGCTTCAAAGGAGCTTAGCATCTTTCTAGCAGATTTAAATATTGGTGGCTGCATAGAGACATCAAATAACGAACCTGGGTTTGGTAATATTAACTCAGAAGCATACCCCTTCTTTCTTGGAGCACCAATAGTTTTGAACTTTACAACAGTCGGTGACAGTTTTATAACTGAGCTAGAATTAACCTTTTGCTTCTTGCGAGTCTGGGTCATCTTGAATAGTTTCAAGTCCAGGCTATCTTCTTCCATGTCTCCCAAGTTCGTGCTATCCTTTTGTAGGGAGACAGAGTCAACGTTTGTTGATAGCTTATCTGATGCCAATTGTTTCAAACTAGAAATCCTCATTTCTTGCTCTTCTAAATGTGGGATACTACCAAGAAATTCATCATCATCCTCATCGGTTTCATCTTCACTGCTTTGTTGGCCATCGCTTTGCGAGAGAACATTCATGTCATCGATCTCCTCTACTATAGAAGGCAAAAAGGGAACATTCTCATGATTAATTGAATGTGGCAGTGGGCGTGCCTTTTCAGCAGCAATGTTAATATCACGGCCTAATAAAAGCCAATCCAGCAATATGTCATCGTCAAGCAAGACTTTTTCTGTCAACTGTATGAAGCAAGATTCTCCAATAATGGGTACGAACAACCCTAGCTTGACACTTTGGAACGAAGTAGGATACTCGTTTAACCAAGACTCCTCTTTTAAAATATCACTAAGAGTTGAAAACTTGTCTTTCAAGTTTTTATGTGTTCTCCTCCATTCCTTTTCTGAACTATCACAACAATAAAGTAATAAAGCATCCAACTCATCTTGTTCAATCCATTGCGTTTTCTTCCAGTTCCTTGAACCGCCTTCAAACAATTTAAACTTTGAAATATCCTCATCCAAACCTTTAAGTTTTCGCTGGTATATGACGTCGTCTAGCAAACTTCTAGTGGAACTTAGATAAAGATTTTCCATAGCAGTACTATTGGGTTTGTCTTCATCACCTTCAATGCTTCTTTCCATTAGCCTGTCTCGATTTCTTACCCAGCAAGCACATGAATCTACTTCAATCATTGTTCTACCCATTCTAGTGAGTACCTCGTCTTGAATCACATTAACACCTATTAAGCCTTCCCTTTTAATCTTTTTCTGAAGCAAGTTTTTGAGTTCTAAATTCATCTTCTGCTCATTTCCAAACGCTAGATCGGTTTCAAAAAATTCCTGAAATTCATGAAGCTTCTCGTATTTGTCGTTCAAGAGTATAATAGGGTAGCGGAAAAACCAAGAGGATAAATAAAGCCAATCACAACCGAACAAATTAAAATCACTGAGAACTTGCAATGAGTACGGAATGTGAGATTCGTAAGGCTGCCATATTTTACCAAATATAGCACCATCATGTAACAACCTAGTCAAGCGAGGTAAATATTTTGAGCTCAACAAAGAGAGTTTGATGAACGCTTTATTGGTTGCATGATACCCATAGAAAGGGATTCCTTTCACTATCGAAACATCAGCTAAAAATCTGTTATTGTAACATTGAACATCATCCAGCTCTTCCTCAAAGTTATCATCATCAGTCTCATCATTACTGAAATGTGGGTCCTGGTCTTCGTTTTCTTCTGCATCATTCCCAGAAAACCTATGCCTTTTTCGGCGCTTACTCTCTTTCTTTGTTCTGGGTCTTTTGAATGAACCTCTTAAAGCCCGGTCGATTTCCTCCTTTACCGTCATCAGATATTTTATCACTTCATTTTCTTCGCTACTATGTGGGCCTTTGTATTCAACGTACAAATATGGGAAAGTGTTATGCAAGTGAACCAATATTGTGTGCCCTGTAACCAAGGAACCGTAGAACCTGGTGACTGGGACCTGTTGATGCTTGAGTGATTCTCTTGTGATAGTATTACCATCACTGCGAAGCAATGCGGAAGGAACGGGCTTGTTATTTATTGTCAAATATTGCTTATCAAAAGGAGTCGGCGTCGTTTGGTACGAATCGTAGCCAGAGATCTGGATCTTCAAATATTCATCATTCACATCAAAAGTATCTTTCTGCGTCTCGTTGGTTTGGCCAATAGAAATGCTAGGAGAAGTTAGCTTTGTTTCCAAGATAGACATCTACACATTGAAAGAAATGCACATGAGACAAGCAAAGTCAGTATATTTAGTTATACAAGTCCTGTCCTATCTTACTATGTGTTGCCTTCAAGTCACGCTGGCGGGATATTTATTCATTTTCAAGGCGATTATTATATTTTGAGACCATGCGGCTCACTTATAAACAAACAGGTATCTAAAATATCGAAAGTACGTTTAAATCTATCTGTGCTCTTATCCATCCAAAATATCATTGAATACATCAAAATTCAACTGTCTTTTAACTTGAACGCCTACATCGTTGAGATCGTCATCTGTCCAGGCTCTAGTTCTCTTACCAAGAGTATCGTCAATACTTCCTAGAACATTAGTATTCGTACCAACCTGTTCTAGCGATTGGATATAGCGATAAATGATTCCATTGTTAACCTTAGGCGGCGTTACAAATGACGGAAACGCAACTTTTTTAGTAGTCTTATTGGCACGGTATTTTTCTCTCTTTGACACGTCAAGGTTCTTGGGGCTCAATTTATCAGAAAAGTCACTAGAGTTGCGACGTAAATTCAGCATCCATGATTGTCTTAATTGTGATTTTGGTGCCAATACACCTGTTTCTTCTGCTGTCAAACTTCTTTGTGTCTGAGGATCATAAGCAAGATTGGACGATTCCTGAATATATCCAGGAAACTTTATCACATTTAAGTCATTCAAAATCTTTCTCTCTCCCTTGGAACTATCAACAAATCTGTAAGATCTCTTATCTATAGCGGTTATATTATTTTCTTTGTCATTTTCAGCAATGTTTCCGGAATCATAAATCTGCACCTTAGATCGAAAAGATTCTGATAGACGTGCAGTTGAAGGAGTGGAGGCACGACGATACGTTGGATCTTCGAAGATCTTGAACTGTAACTGTGAGCCAGCTACCGTTGATTTCTTCACTGGAGATACACTACGTTGCCGTTTATAAGGGGAAGTTGCAAGTATGTCCTTTATTGGAGAAGACCTCTTCGAAGGTGAGTTTGATTTCTGTCTATCGACAATATAAGAGCTTGCATAGTCGAGTGAGCTGCTTAACGGTTGGTGATCTACGGATCCTGGATTTGACTTCAGAGATGAGTTGGATAACATTAGATGACGCTGTTGTCTGTCTTTAACGGGACTATTTGATCTGGATAGACTCTTTCTATCACCACTACCACTACCATGTCTCAGCAGATTTGAATCCTTTAAGCCTAATGGGGTTCTAGTGGAAGATCTTCCCCTGCTACGTGACGGTGAATTGGAGCGTGAGTGCATGTTCTGATATTGATTTGTGCTGTCAACTGTTAGTCTTGTTCTGTATCAACAATAACACCAGGAAGAACAGCAGTGATCATCTTGAAGCTTTTAAAAAGCTCCTAAGGAAAGAACCCCCCTGTGCACGCACACAGCGGGGAGAACACGCTGCGCGGGTGCGCAATTCCATCCCCTGCCAAAGCGTTTGTTTACCCAGCGCGTCTCATTTGATGTGCATTGGTTGATTGATTAACAGTTAAACGATTCAATAAATAATAAATAATTAACAGTTAAACGACTCAATAAATAATAATTAATTAACGGAAAATGAATAAGGGAATGAGATAATAAGCTATAAGAAAATTAATAATCTCTAGTCATAGCCGTAACTTTAAACACAAAAGTAGAAAGGGAAAGAAAATAAAGTAAAAACAGGAAGAAAGCAAAAAAAGAAAAAAACAACGGGATGTATCAATATTATTTATTGTACAAAAAACAACTTTCACTTAGATTCTTTAATCATCTTATCTTTCTCAGTAATCCAGATCTTAAACGTGCTTAAAAATGCTGCTCCGAAGCCAAACATCAAGTGTCTTTCCTCTCTCACCTTCAAACCCCAAACAATTACCGAATCATATCCAAAATCGCACAACAATTTGGCAATCTCCAACTGTATCAAATACTTTTCCCATTTCAATTTTTTCAACTCTTGGGAATATGCTTGGTTTCCAATATCAACAGCACTGTTGTTGTAGGGAGTGGACAAATTAATAGGCGAATTTGGAGATTTAATGCTGCCAATTAACTTTCTAGCCCGTTGTTTGACTTGCCAGTTGATCCGAACCCTATCTTCCTCTAAACCTATAGCTTGTAACTTCTCTATTTGTGTCTTTAAACCGATGATTATATTACAGTACCAAGCTATTGGCTCGTGGAACTTTGCTAAATTGTGGTATTTTTTCCAACTCTCAGCTGGGAATAATCCAAATTTGAAAGCTAGTAACGATTCATCAAACCAGGAATAGTACAAAGCTGTAAACTCAGATAAAGATTTCATATTAATCCATTCGGTAACCAATCTATTCAATTTCACGGAATTAGTTTCGCCAACTTTTTGTAGTTGTTTGATGGAGTCTTTCATTCTATTGAGAAGTTTGATCGCTTTAAATGGTACAGTACCAGCTCTCAACATCTGTCTATAAATACTCAAGTTTTTGGCAATACCGATGAATTTGGTTTCAAATTCTGTCAAGATAAAGATTGTGAGCAACTGTGGGTTTTTAAGTAATCTTGATAGTATGTTCTTATTGCTGTCATTAAAGTCTATGCTGGAAATATTGTAGCCAGCTAGTAGCTTGGAAGTTCTAATCTGTGAGGAATATGCTATCAAGATTCGTAAACCGTATTGAATGCACTTCCCAATCTTATCTTTACCAGTCAACATGGACATCAATTTGATCAACAGATCCAAATTTGAAGGTGCCTTCACCTTCTTGCTGTTTGCTACATCGTCGATCAGTTCCTTCGTAGGTATAGTCAACTCGTCGTCAGTTAAAGGGTTGGGACTCATGAAATTCAACTGAGGAGGTGGATGTTCAAACAATTTCTTGCTATTGATTGGAGCTGGCGTTGGATTTGCTGTATTTATTCCCCCTCCATTGGAGCGAACATCCAAAGAGAGAGGGGTTGTCATACGTGAAGGAACATCTGGGTTTAGAGGTTGGTGGTATTGCAGATGGTCAAATAGAGCGTTGTTGGTACCATTTATGTTATTGTTACTAGTGCGTCTTGATAATGTGTTTTTTGAATTTGAAGGGTTGGACATTATGGTATGTTGTATGTTGGGGCCCGTCTGCTCGGGTATCGTTGCTGAAGCGGAGGACCTTATCGGGGATCTATATGTGTATCTGGTTGAATTGCTGTAGTTTGATGTGGTTGAGAAGGAATCTGGACCCTTGTGGTAATAGTATGAGTATACGCCCAGTGCACCAGCTTCTTTGAAGAGGTTGTCAGGCAGCGACATGGTTTGCTTGAGGACGAGAAGAGCCACCAAGAGGAGAAGGAGCATCAAACTGGCCAGTCTAAACAGGATAGACTATCTAGGCTCTGGAGGTGTCGTCTAATTTCCACACGCTCTCCCGCCACAAACTGCTCCGCCTGTCGCTGTGGCAACCGATACAAGCTTGCCTGCAGTGCCACCGTGCAATCTCGTCCTTACGTCAGTGTTCTGGTAAGCAGTAACATATAATACTCCGCATTTCTGGGATTTTTTGGTTGATGATTCCATGTGATAGTTCGAATAGCTGCTCTGGGAGATGAATGAGAGGTTTTGCTTTAAGAAAACAAAGGAAGTTTTGAAGAAGGCAAAAGATTTTCATGATCATTTAGGAGGTAAAATATAAGGGTGGGAAATCGAGCGGGTTTGTCTGGGTATAACTCCAAGGAGAACAGGTACTTTCTTCTTCGCCTATATCTATATACATACTGATCATTGACAGATCATTGTCATAGATGTCATTTCTATATCTATATATTGACTAGCAATTAGTAGCTTTTTCTAAACGCGAATTGTTTCATAAGCCTAGATTCTCTGTAAGCATCCTGGCATTTTGTATGTATCATACACCTCTCTATGTACGATAGATACTAAGGGGAAACCTGTCTTGAAAAGGGGTCATTTTGGATTTTTAGAACATTAAATATACCACACGGTAGATCTGTGACGGAATAGTTACAGCATTAAAATTCTCTGTGAAACAAATAAGAGCTGTGCCCCTTTTTATTTATCGCCTTAAAGTCGGTGATTTTGGTACTTTGAAGGGTTTATCAGTAGTTTGTGCATATTCTTGCATAAACATGAAATCCAAGTATTTGCATATATTCACTTTGATGCACAATGCACCTCTCTATGTATATATGACGATTCCTCAGTCGAACTTAATAGGCCACATCGTTCTGAAAGATTCCGATTTGAGAGCTTTAATGCTATAGCCTGTTCTCCCTAGTGACACATTAATTCCTATGATCAATCTAGATCTTGAACGATGGGATGTTTCCCGATCGACAGGAAGAGATCAATTAATCATAAAATTTATCTACACTAGTACCATCTGATACGTGAATCCTTGCTAATGCAATGGTATTTTTCATCTCTACATACCCCACTTAACCTTGCTCATATTATATCCTGGTGAACGAAAAAATTAACAGGAGTTACAGCGTGCTCTTCTACAGCTTAATCAGAGCGGTATAGATTTAGGAATAAACTAGACAGGTAACGTCCATTTTCATCATAAAAATTATTGTGGCCAGGTATTGCCATGCTATCTATTTCGAACACCTTTAGAAACAAATTAAATAAATACAAACTAACAAAATTGGCTTACATCAACACACCTTTCGTACTCGGCACGTCGTCTCTTCCTGTAAAGCTCGTAGCATCTCTGATGGCCCCTGCGAGAGCCTTAAACGCACTCTCAGCCCTATGATGATCGTTGAAACCTCTCAAGCAATCAACGTGCATCGTAATGTGTGCCGACGTTGCAAAAGATTCAAGAACATGAGGAATCATCTCACATGAAAGATCACCGATACGTTCCCTCTTTAAACCTAACTCTACCACAGCAAATGGTCGATTACTCAAATCGACAACCGCACGGGATAATGCTTCGTCTAAAGGTGCAAACGCATGGCCGAATCTCTTAAGTCCTCTAACTGGTCCCAAAGCTTGCTTAAATGCGACACCAAGAGCAATACCAATATCCTCTGCAGAATGATGGTCATCGATGTGAAGATCACCTATACATTCAACGATCAAGGACCAACCTGAATGTTTAGCTAGAGCGTGAAGCATGTGATCTAGGAAACCGATTCCTGAGTTGATACTAATCACTTGAGCACTTGTTGATTGTGAAGCATGTGTCTCATAACTTTTATCAAGAATGGACTCCTTACAATCGATATGACCACCATCCAAGTTCAAAACAATTTGAATCTTTGTTTCGTTAGTATTCCTTTTGAGCTCTGCATATCTCACTGGTTTTGTTTGTTTTGTGGCGGAACCGTTGGTTGCTGATTCTTCGATCTTTCTCTTCTTATTATCGTCGCCGATCATCTTGAAATCCACTTGACTTAATGGAAAACCTGCTTAAACTGACCTATATCCTTGCTGTGATTAGTCTGGCGGTAACCGCCTATAAATACCGCCCCAATGAGAAGTTTTTTTCCCTCGCAGTCATTCTTTTAGCGCCAGACAGCCGGTGATCACGCAAGCGCTGACCTAACACGCACCCTGGCCGAGTCTTCGGGTGCCGGGGAAGCATGGATTTCCAGTCATGAGCCTGGAATTGTCACTTCTAGAACGCTCCAGTTGGTGGTTCACTCTTTTTCTAAAAAATTAATCTCTTTAGTCGGTATCAGGTTTTTTCTAACAGTGTTTTTTTGTTCTAGAATCAAAGCCATGCTATCTGTGTTTAAACTCCAGTCCAAGAAGTCGCTTACCGGTTCGGTCGCTTTTGTCAGATGCCAGACGACAGTTAATGCCAACAACACTATAACAGAGAACGGAGAGCTTAAGATCAAGGTTAAGCCTATTCCTCGTCCTAATGAACCGATCAATACTAAGCGTCGTCGTTTACAGTATCAGTCTCGTAAGAGAGGTATTTTAGAATCCGACTTACTTCTCTCTCGTTTTGCCGACAAGTACTTACCAACGATGACCTACGAAGACTTGGTTGAATACGATCAACTATTGGACGAACCAGATTGGGATATCTACTATTGGGCAACCAAAAAATTCGATGTTACTCCATTACCTGAAAAATATCAAAACAGTAAGATTCTGAAGTTGCTTCAAGAGATGAGCGAAAATAAGAATGGAGAAGTTATATCCATGCCTGAATTAAAAGTTTTGGATTAATATATCAGATTTTTATTCTTGATATTCAGCAGCTTTGAACGTTCTGTTTTATTGTATGGTATTCTTGTGATTTTCTTCCTGTTTTATGTTTCTTGTTTATAGTCATTTATTCCCTAGCACTAAATATGTTTGAATCTATCATATATCTGCCTGCTATTATTTGTGTACCAAATTAGTTTACAAGTTATTTCACAGTCTTTCCTTTTTTTGCCTTTTCATTAAATATAAAGAAATCCAAAAGTAAAAAAAATATCAACACGCTAAGAAAAAAAGAAATATACATATATGTACTAATCAACTATATCTGCAGTACTGAGCTCCTCAACTTTATTAACTATAACATCGTCGTCATTTAGACCACTCTCTTCCTCTTCGACCAATTCTTCCAAACGATCGCCCTCATTGTATTCTTTTTTCAATTGTTCAAATTCAGCGTCATTCTCTAGTACGGCCCTCACTGAGATAACCCCACACTCGTCAAACTTCTCCAACAACTTCTCAGCCTCTTCAATAGACATAGTAGCAAAAACTTGGTTGACTTCATCCAACTCCTCTGTGAACAAGGCAAGTTTCATTTCTTCGGGTAAAGTTTCAAAAATATCATACTCGGGAGTATCTTTATCAGGGATGTTCACAACTAACTCACTAGAATCGTCGATTGATCTCAATTGAATTTGTTCAACGCCTTCTGGTTCTTGTGATTCAGCTTGCTCTTGCTTGATAATACTGGATCTCTTTACAATATGATCAAATGTCTTCTGTAAATCTTCATAAAATGCTCTATTCGCTGGGGATGACTTGTCCATTAATTTTCCAATAAACAGTCCGATAGCTTTCTGTTTTTGTTGGATTTTCTGTTTATCCCCACCACCAGCAACAAACAAGTCATTTAAGTATTGTAAAATTAAGGCCTGGTGGATGATTTGTTTAGTTCGTTTTGAATCATCAGATAGCTGGCTCTCAAAAGAACTCATCATCAATGCATCCTTCTGGTGCTCGCAAACGATATACAGATGATTTTCCAAAAATTTGATTGAATCTAAAAGCTTATCTGAAGGTATGAAAGAGAACTCTTCAGTTTCAGGTAGCAGCTCAAGCTCCTCTAATTCACTCATAGGTTTTGATGGCTTCTGTAAATTCTTTACAAGCGGAGGAGAATTGATCGTCTCGATAGTTTGAACTTTGGTGGATCCGGTAGATGAAGGAGCAGACGCAGATTTGGAATCCTTATTAACAAAAGAGCTGTTCCATCCATCCCTGATATCATCACTACTAATCAAATTGGATCTCTCTTTTTCTAATTCCTCCAGTTTTGGATCAATCTGAAGCAAGACACTGGCAATCTTCCCACGATGAGCCATGACCCTACTGACCAAGCCTGCGTGATCTGTTTTTGGATCTTGGCCATCTTTTTCCATGTCAGAGCTGATTTGAATAAATAAGTCCTCCACCATTTCGTTGTATGGTGGATTGTCAACTGTACCTTCTGGACCTTGTTCGATCTCACATTTTTCGTTTGCATCGAAGTGGTCAGATAACCATTGATTTCTACGCATTTCATCCACGATCTCGCCTGAACTACCCAATTCTTTGAGCATCAAATCGACTCTCTTGTTTAACTGAATGTACATCTCCTTCTGGATCTTTAAACCCTTAATCTCATTGTTTCTTTGGATTCTCTTCTCGTGGATGTCCCTCTGTTTCCACTTTATAAACGATTTCTTGTCGACGTTTGGATGAACCTCGATATCTGAATCGTCAGATAGTTCAATCTTGTCCCACTTAGAGTAGTCAATTGCCATTATAAAATCCTCTATCAATGAATGATACCAAAATCAAAGCAGAAACAATTATCCTGAATCGGATTAAGAGCAAGGCTCAATTTACCTGGTGACAAAAATCAGACGTACAGAAGACAAGTGCCTTCCCAACTGTTCCTAACTTCCCAAACTGCTAGAAAGTTCGACGCGTCGTGTTTCGCAGACTTCACGTCGATCAATCTGGTGCACAGGTTCCTGCATTTTTTTGCGCGCGCGCCGGTCGGTCGCCGCGGGTCGATGCAATGGCGAGATTGACTAATCTGTGGTGGTGAACTGTCACTCTGTCTGTCCGTCTATTTTGGCTTGGATTGTTCTCATCATAATCAGACTTCACTTCGTTCTTTGAGTCTATCCTCTTTTAGAAACCACGTTTCCCGGACATATAAAGGCAAAATGGACTTTCTGAACCTTGAGAACTTCTTAGGGTCTACTCCAGATGGTGATGGCTTTAATTCTCAAACGGCAAACCCGAACAATGATGTTGACTTTAGTTCGTTTTTGAACTTGGGTTCTTCTTCAAGAATAACAGCGCCAGCCAGTGTTCAATCGGCAACATATTCGAATTCTGGCAACCTAGAGCAGTCGGCATCTCCATCATTCTCTGGTAATTCCCCCAATTTGTCAAAGTCTCTCGCCCCACAATCTGTTTCGTCATCGATGCCCCAACAGCAGCAACAACAGCAAATTGATGATAACAATAGTAACATCCGTGCTTCTTTGTCAAGAGCACTAAACCATCAATCGAATCAAACCTCTATTAATGCTCCAATACCTGAAGAAAACGAAAATGATAACTCAGATGATGAGGATGATTCAAATACTCCTAGGCTAAACCCACAATCCAGCTCTCGTAAAGGTACTATCACGAATGCTTCTCCTGGTGCACCACAACAACCAATCGATAGAAAAAGGAGAGATAATATGAATGAAAAGATATATGAATTGATGAAAATAATACCGTTCAAGATGTTTGAAGAGAGTAAAGATAAATCTAGCGGCACAAAAGATGGGAAGCCAAATAAGGGGCAGATTTTGACCAGGGCTGTGGAATACATCAACTATATGCAGTCCCAAATTGATGAAAAGAATCGTAAAGAAGTGGAGCTGTCCATTAAGTTACGTAACCTAGAAATTGAGAATAATGTTCCTGTTTCTGAGAGAATGAACTTGTTACACACCAGTGCTGAGATTGGCTTAGCAAAGATTGGTGTTGGTCCATTAGCTGAGCAGCAGCAGATGCAAGACCCACAAATGGCGAATAACACTCCAGGTAGCTCCACGCAAAGAGGTAGCACTGGATCGTATTCTAGTGTCGGTTCCCCGAATAATGTTAGATCATAACTTATACCAGTGTTCTTCAAGGTTACGTGTTGTCTGTATGCACTGTGTGTCTCTTCAACTTAGCCTATATTGTATAGTTTTGTATTATATAATGCTTTAATGTTTTTTTTTCTTTTTTTCTCTTTCTATGTCCCTTCTTTTTGTCTGATATCTATGATTTCGCTTTCTACGCTTCTATTAATACAAGATTCTATCTACCATACTTAATCGATCGATTGCGAGTTTTTGTTCACGCACGTCCTTCAGGTACTGGGAAAATTTTCAGACGCATCTTATATTTTTAACATAAATTTATATTTTTTTTTCAAGAAATATATACCTACATAAGAATAAATATCTTTGATAGAATCCCTTATAACGACGTATAATAACTGGTGATCATGAAAAACACGGTAATTAGTGCTTTTGTCGATCATTCTGGCTTGATCCTGGCTTCTGTCATTGCTGGACCAGGTAGAAACGAGATCCAAATAATACCATTACATGAATCGACCCAGAGCTTGAAGTCCACAATTGAATTTGATTCTGACGAAAAGATCCAACAAGTGAAATGGATTTCCTTTGAAAACCCTAAAGGCAACGGAACGCCAACAAAGTCGAAAAAGCGTTCCAATGACGAGCAAACTGTCATTAATGGGGATACTATAAATTATGATTATTTGGCAATATTGTTAACTACAGGAGAAATGCTAATTTACTCCCCAATAGCTAAAGAATTTAGCAACAAAATATCAAGCGATAACCCACTTTCATGTATCTGCAATGGACCAAAATCAACAATTATAGCATATGATGCGGTGAATTCGCTTCTAAAAACTTTTAACGTTTTTGAAAATAGATTACAAGACTCAAAAGCCTGGAAATTGGACAGAGAAGTGAACTTTTTAGCATATTCCTCAACAATTAACAAACTGTTTGTTGGCTCATCATCATTGTATTTGCTGAATGGAGATAGTTTTGAATATGAATCGAAAATAGCATCTCCAAAAACGTATGATTCTCACATTAGCTCGTTTATTGAATCTTCTCAACAACCGGAATTTGTTGCAATCTCAAGAAAATCAGAATCTGTCATCCATATAATATCTACTCAGACTTCAAAGATAACAGCAACCTTGAAGACAAAATCTAATGTGCAATCATTGATCAAGTTTAAAGAAGGTAAAGTAAGACCATTTGAGTCGATCGCAGCTATAACAGAAACAGGAACGATCGAGATCTTCGTTGATCCATTCTCAAAGAAAGGCAGAAAGCAAATTCCATCGAATATTCAGCTTGTAACGGATGTGGATAATATTGGCTTTGTCAGTATTGTGGATAGACTTGATTATTTCACAGGTATATTCTTCGAAGACTATAGCATTGAATTCACTGAATTTGAACTGGATAATTTGAAGGATCTAGAAGGACAACTAACGATTTCTTTGGGTAGAGAAGATCTTGAATCTGAAATCGAAGACAATGGTAATAAAGATGATAATGAAGTCGAATCCGAATCAGATGCTGAGTTGGAGAACTCGAATGACCTGGAAGATGATGAGTATATCTGTGAAGAACCTTCACAAGTTTACAACTTGATCTCGGAAAATTTAAATCAACAGGTAGCATTGATGGCCATTCTATCCCAAAATTTTGAACATTCCAAAAGGACCTCTTACTATCTCACAAATGTTGAAGCCATAACTTTGTTCAAAAAGATCTCAATTCAGATATCGGACCAACCCCAACAATCCGCAAGTTTAGGTCCATGGTTAAAATGGATATTGTTATCAAAAGGTAGCTTAATTTCAAAGGATACTGATTCCGTTGCGGTTCTAAAATTGGTCCAATCTACGTTATTAGAGAATGTCAAACTTCTACCAGATTTATTATCTTTACAAGGTAGATTGTCGCTACTACAGTCGCAGCTACGACTACGTAATGAAATCCTATCTAAAGTCAAGGAATCTGAGAAATCTGATGCTTCTGCAAACAATATTTCTATCAAAGCGTCGGAGGCATCGATGGTTCTTGATGGTGAGAATGATGACTTTAATGAAGATGATGTGCTACATATGAATGGCAACGCTTTAGAAGAGGATAACGATGACGAAGATGGATACGAAGACGACATTTTGCTCAACGGTGGTACCGAACAACTGGACGGTCCGTCTGAAGACGAAGTCTCCGATGAAGCTGGAAGTGGGGATGAAGAATGAATGAATTCTAGATACTTAGACCTTATGTAGTGATATGCATCCTTTGTACTATTTAATCTGAACATTGCAACAAAAATAATAGATCGATTCTGTTAATTGTTAATCCGGGCTCCCATTTAAGGGTCAAAAAAATGTGCGTACACGACCTGCTATGCTTTTTTTTTTCTTATTGTCTTTTCTTTTTTTCCTTTGAAATATGAGCTGTGCTGGTTTCTCTTGATTCCGGTTGATTTTTAATGTATTTCATCTCTTCTTTCGTCTCTGGGGATTGTCGTTTTTAAACTGGAACTAAAAAGGAACGTTCCACCTCCTCCATTGAAGGTAACTCCAGATAAAAAAAGAACACTGAGATGAGTGAAGGTAAGTTTTATGTTGGATACAACTCCGTCCACAAGCTTTGTCAAAATGTGGCAGCCAAAGTACTAGAAGAACACGGGAAACCAGATGTGATCATCGCTATCGGTGGTGGTGGGTTCATCCCAGCACGTATCGTGCGTACTTTCTTGAAATCTGCTGGGGAGAAAAACATTCCTATTCAAGCTATCGGATTGAGTCTTTACGAAGATCTTGGATTGGGTGTGGATTCCATCGGTAAAGAAGTTATTAGAACCCAGTGGTTAGACTTTGGTGCCTTATCTGAACACTTTGATTCCTTGATTGGCAAAAATATTTTGATTGTGGACGAAGTCGATGATACCAGAACAACGTTGCACTACGCATTGGAAGAACTACACAAGGATGTTGAAGCCATGGCAGAAAGATTGGGAAAATCCAACAAAGAAACAAAGTTCTCCATCTTTGTTCTCCACAACAAGTTGAAAGAGAAAAGAGCTCAGTTAGATGAGACAAAGATGAATGGTGGTAGTTATTACTCAGGTATAGATGTTGAAGATCAGTGGATCGCCTACCCTTGGGAAGCCGATGACATCGACGATCACACTGTTAAGGCCGCTGCACAAGGTAACGTTTAGCGCTTTACAAATTTTCCATCGGTGTATAATAAGCAGCTTTTTCTTTTTCTGCTTTTCTGCATAGTGTCCCGATACGTGCGTGTGGTACTGTATTCTTGTGTGCATTATTGACAGTTAGGTATAAAGTTGTATCATACTGTTCTTATAGTTAAATAGTTTTCAGAGTAAGTAGAGCTCTTAGTTTCAAACAATACAGTAAAAGTATATTAATATTCTAAAACGGCAGCCATTCTGCTAACTAAATAAAACATAAACGCAAGTAGGTTAGTCACATCGTCATTTTATCAAACTCTCCTGCATTTCAACCATCTGTTGAACCTGTTGACGCATCAAATCTTTCAAATCTTCCACGTCAGCTTCCAATTCACCACATCTCTCTGATTTTTCTCCTAACAGTTGTAATGTTGCATCATAGTTGGCATTGAGAGCGTTGAAATTTTCTTCCAGTGCAGCCAATTTAGTCTTATAACTCCCAGCCATTTCATTCTCTTTCAATAATCTAATGATTTCATTCGATGCCTCTTGTTTCTGAGCATTCAAATCAGTCACTTCATCCTTCAAAGTCATCACCTCAACCTCCAATCTTCTAATATGCGACGACAACTTACCCATCATCTGAATGTTGTTACCTCCATTCATACTTGTCGATGCACCACCCCCGATAGTCGATGAATGCGGAGTCTCGAAATCGTCACGAGAGTAGGATCGGTTCAAAGTTGCACTATTCTTGCCGCTTTTAAATCCGTATATTGGAGAAGATGATTGAAAGTCTTCGTTAGATCCATTCAAAGGATTGAAAGTGTCATCACCAGGTTGAGACACACGTTCCGGTGGAATTGAGCCTCCACTATGTGTGTAATTTTGAATAGGTGAGTTGAAATACAATGCATTGTTTTGATACCCTCTGCTGATTCCACTGTATGAACTTTGGGAAAGTCTTGGGGTCATCGAAGACTCTCCGAAGCCAATATTATCGATCGAAGCCGAAGAGACGGATCTCTGTGATCTGAAGTAACCCAAATTAGAAGACGAATTCAAGTCGTTTAAGTAAAAAGAGCCAGAGCTGTTACCGCTATTTGGAGCCGTCGTTGCTGTTGATTGAGCTGTCGGGGTGTCCAGTTTCAGTTTACTGATTTGAGATAATCTGGTCTTTTCTTCTTCCAACAACAGTACTTTCTTCTCAAATGCAGCCTTTTCAGACTCGTAGTCCTTCTTCAAAGATTCATAGTTATGTTCACTCAACTCAATTTTTTGCTTCAATTGTTCAATCTCTTTCTGTAGATCTTCTATTTCTTGTCTCAAAGAAGTCTCTGTATCTAGCATTTCACTAATCTCGCTCGTCTTCAATTTTATGTCTGCGGTCAAAGTTTTGATCTTCTTTGAATAGCTTAAATCCTTCTGTTTCAAAATCTCAGCATCACTTTCAAGATTTGCAATCTTTTTCAAGTATTTGCTTTCAATCAATTTCCAGTTTTCTTGTGCGTTTGTGTATTGTGCTTGTAATAAATCAATGGATATCGAGGAACTTGGCTGGCCATTCAAACCAGTTAACTCTAACGATTTATCAATGGAAGATTCTGTCTGAATTCTCAATCTTTCCATCTTATCCTCTAGTCTTTTGATTTCGTTACTACTTTCTTCAACTGCATCAAGATACTTACTCTTCTCCCTACTTAATTTGTATTCCAATTGAGAGATCTCATTTCTAGATTCTTCCTTGAATAGATTGAATTGAGTTGTTAATTTGTCCAATTTATTTTGCAAATCGGTATTAGTCTTAATTTCTTCGTCTAGTTGCTTCTTGGAATTTGATAATTGGACATCAAGCTTTTTTAGTTTTAGTTCTTTTAGCTCATTATAGATGCTGTCTCTTTCAGTAGATAATTGGTCATATTTCACCTGAAGGGATTCATGCCCGTGTCTTTCAACTTTGGCACTTCTTTCGTTGTCCTGCAATGCTTCTATTTCATTTTCTAATTCGTTAACTCTAGAATGAAGTGATTCGTTCTCTTTCTCCACTTTCGACAACTCTTCTTCAATATCGAGCTCTTTCTGTTTCATCCTCTTTATTGACTGTGTTAAGTTGACTTCTTTCATGGATAATTTGGAACCTTCCTCCAACAACTCCTTGACTTGAAGTTCCTTCTCTTCCAACTTCTTCCTTAATGCATCATTACCTATAGGCATTTGGCTCTTTTTCGGTGCCTGTTGTTGCTTTTTAATAAGTTCGTGATTTTCTTTTTGAAGAGTTTCAACCTGTCTGTATAGTCCTTTGACTTTATTCGCTGCAGTTAATTTCTGTTTACCATGTGCCATATTCATCTTTTCCAAAAGGTTCACAAGCTCCTTTTGACTCAATTCTTCGTAGTTATCAGGCGTTTTGAATTCGTCATCCTCATCGTTCACTAAATTTTGGGGAGGTTCTTCTGTGGTGGTTTCCCCTGGTTGTCCTAGTTGTATATCAATGCTACTTCTTGGGGATGACGAAGATTCCAAAATAGGTTTGTTCTCCTGCTTAGATGTTTTTCTTTTAGCAGCCATCGCTAGCCTTTCTTGTAATGTCAGTCTTTTCTTTGGAACAGTAACAGCAGAACCGATTTCGGGAACCCCATTAACATCTTCCAATGTACTGGGAGTAGTAGGTGTAGGAGTAATGGCAGTGTCCATTATTGTATCTATTCTACCTGGTGGTTGATCGATAAGAGTTTCATTTTGTAGTTTGGACTGCTTATCCAAAACATCGGATGAGGCATCCTCTTGTGTTGTGTTTGGAGACCCAGTGTCATTGGATACAAGAAGACTTTCAGATGTTGTGATTTCAGCGAGCAGTGGATTAGGATCTATCGAGTGATCTTGTGGAGTAATTGTTGGTGACAAGGACATTACTATAATCCTTACTTGGTTGACACGTAAGAACAGAAATCAAGTGACCAAGACAGCGTTTCCTCACAAAAAAACCAAACAATGAGTGCTTAGTGATGACTGGTACGTCTGGATTCAAGACTGGCGCTTGTCAATTGTGCGATGGGTAGTGGTGAAATTGAAAGTTTTTGTTGTGTTCTCTGGCTGGCTCACCTTATTTGTTTCGAAGCTAAAAGCATGAGAACCAAATTGGTGAAGATTCGCGATTTGCTCTTCCTCCCCGTCCCACGGCAAAATGAAGAGTGGCTCTGTGGAGCACCAGTGGTCGCTTCGACGCCGCCCGGATCTAATTCGGGGAACACCAAGCGTCGGTAACTATTTCTCTGTTACAATTACTATATGGGGCTTAGGAAGTTGGGTGTTAACATGATACTCTCACACAGTGAGAAATATATTTCGCAAAGATAAAAACAAATTAAAGAACGAAGAAGGCAAAAAACACGCATAATGAACCAGTACTGAAAATCCCAAAATCAAGAAAGAAAAAAAAAAACCAAAAAATGTAGAATGCAAGATAATAATAAAAAGAAGAGAATATGAAAAAGAAAGAAACAAAATAAAAATCTATATATGCATTATAATTGTAAATAAGCGAACAATCAAGTGTGAATGGAATTTAAACCGTATATTAGACTTCACCGCAGTATTGTCTCATCAAGTTGTTCAACTCTTGTTCTTCTTTCAAAGCAACGGAGTCAATAACTGGATCAATTGAAAAATTATTAAGGTTGACGATTGATGGTTGGTATTGAGAAACCTTGTTATTTGTGCCTTGAGCAACATATGATAAATTAGTAGCTTGGTGATATTTCATTAGGTTCATGTTCATATCCGTGGATGAGATACTAGACACTGATGAAGCTCTAGAATGAATGGAATCATTTGTACTAATTGTATCCAAAGACGACATTGAAGAAGATCTAGAGCATGACATGGTTGGGGTCTTTGAAATAGTTGTAGTAATAGCTGGAATTGAGAAAGTAGAAGGTGCCTTTCTCAATTGAGTGACCTGTTGTGGTGGTAAGTTAGAAGCAGTGATGGTTTGAGTTGAACCTGCAATCATACCCTTGCTCAAGTTGTTTCTGATCTTGGACTGTTTCTTCAAGTCAGCCTTAATTGGATCTAAGAATCTCTTCCAAACTTTCAAAAGTTCTTCGGTTTCGATTCTCAAGTCCCAGTCCAAAAGCATCAATAGCTGTCTTTCCATTAAGTTAACATCCTCTTTTCTAAATAGGCCATCTGTGTATTTGCTCCAGTGTTTGTTCTTTGGAGATGAATCATTATGGAACTTGGAAGAAATAATCAAGCAAGCTAAAAAGATTCTATGTCTGGTGCATGGTAATCCTTGAGCATCGCGTGGCAGCTTAGTCTTTAAACGATTCAACAAGACTATCGTTGACATAAGAGTACCGGTATAAACGTTGGTGTAGCGAACTAATTTTGTAATAAAAGTCATTAAAGATGGCAATGGTTTGGTTTTAAAAACTGGTGGAGAGTTTGGTGGAGAAGGCAATTGTTGTGTTATTGTTTTGGATGTTTCGCAAGGTAGGACTTGCAAAGTGATGCTGACCAAATGGTGGATCATGTCTTGAGTGACTGGTGATTTCAAAAACACTTGTAAAGCTTGATCGTCGGACATTTTTGTGCAAAAAATTAGTGGTTTGGGTGATGTATAGAAAAGAACTAAGAGAAAGGAACGGTAGGACTAGTACACTTGTCTTTGATGATTGTAATAATAAGGAGAGAAGAAATTTACATATTGTGAAAAATGGGATGCAAAAGAATGAATGAAAAATGGATCATATATATATGAAAATATCTGAAAGATTAATTTGAAAACGGTTTAGGAAATGTAGTGAAATTCTGAGCCACCCATCACAAATACAACACGATGTAACACCGACTCCTTTGAAAACATATACAAGTCAAGCCAAGAGACATGAGAAAGTAAACAAGGCTTAAAACAATTGTGATAGATCTACCCCCTTCCACCGTTGCTAAAGCTGTAACGTGCACGCTTATTTTTAGGAATAATGCAGATGGGCGGGACTTACAGGGGATCCCCTTGTATCGGAGACAATACTGGGGCTAAACAAATGATGAGACACAAAGACAATAGCGACGTGTGAAGGAGATAGGTTTCAAAAATAGTAGTACTATTATATAATACACTTGGCCGGTGCCTGCAGCAGCAGAGCGCTCGCGTCGCGTCGCAGGGGGGTGGGGCGCGTCGCGTGTTTCCACACGGGCTGTCAGGATCCTCACAACTCAGCGGGGGGGCTACGGGTATGTTTACCTTTCAGGCCGGCCGGCCTCTTTTGCTCCCCAGGCCCCCGCGAAATCAATGGTCCTTTCCAGGTGCAACACGCCCATCGATCCGTGTCGCGTTTTTGGGTCTAGGCCAGCCGAGCTGGGTTGGGCTGGGGTAAATTAAGTATGCCCTGGCTCATTGCATACCTGTTGTTGTTGTTATTAAGGGATTGTTTAAATTAATTCCTCCAACGCGTTATCCATGCACATATTGGTTTGTGTTAAATAGATGGACACAATTTAATTCACTTCAATTCAATTTAGGTGGCATACTGCATTGTCGGGCTAATCTTCTTTGCAGTGGAATCCCCTTACAATGCAATTCATATTTCCTTACAGAGATATTTACTCAACATCAATGTTTCGTCGACATTTCACATTCTTATTGAAAAAAAAATATATATATATATAGCAATAATATTCATAAAATAAAAAACTAACAGGTGAAACCTGCAGAATAGAATGAATTATAGTTCATTACACATTCACTTCTTGGAATGAAAGATTCAGCAAACAAACTCTCCCGAAGTTGAATTAGTTTAAACCTTCTTGTCAGCACCGTAAGCTCTGGTCTTGTACTTACCGTTCAATAGAATGATATCTTGTGGTCTGTAATCAAACTTCTTGGTGAAGAATGATTCCAAGATGTTCTTGGTACCTTGAGCGTATCTGATTTGAGCATCGATAACAGTACCGGAGTAGTGAGGAGTCATGGCGTTACCAGCACCGTATTTGTTCTTCATGGATCTCCATGGGTGGTCAGCTGGAGCTGGTTGTGGGAACCAAACATCACCACCGTAACCTCTCAATTGACCAGACTTGACGGCATCAGCAACATCTTGAGCATTACAGATGGCACCTCTGGCAGTGTTGACCAACCAAGCACCCTTCTTGAAGTGCTTCAATAAGTCAGCGTTGATCAAACCCTTAGAACCAGCGTGCAATGGACAGTTAACAGTAACAATATCAGCTTGAGCAACCAATTCCTTGATGTCTTCAACTCTTCTAGCACCAACCTTGGCTTCAGCCTCAGCTGGCAATGGTTGGTAGTCGTAGTACAATAGTTCCTTAGGGTTGAAGGCAACTAATCTTTCCAAGACTCTGTAACCAATTCTACCAGCACCGATGGTAGCAATGGTTTTACCTTCAATGTCAAAGGCATCCTTAGCAATTGCAGCAACTTCCCAACCACCGCTGACAACTTGCTCGTGAGCTGGAACAAAGTTTCTGACCAAGACTAGCATGGTCATAACAACGTGTTCAGCAACAGAAACAACGTTGGATCCAGTGACTTCCAAAACGGAAATGTCTCTACCAGATTGGTTAATGAAATCTAGATCAATGTGGTCAGAACCAACACCGGCAACAACTAACAACTTCAAGTTCTTACCCTTTTGGATTCTTTCCTTGGTGATGTAGGCTGGGTGGAATGGAGTGGTGATGATGATGTCAGCATCTGGAATGTGTTTTTCCAATTCGGAGTCCCCACCGTCTTTGTCAGAAGTGACAACTAATTCATGACCTTGAGTCTTCAACCAATCGCTGATACCCAAAGCATTTTCGGTACAACCGTATAATCTTTCTTCATCAGCAGCGTGCTTGTTAGCATCGTATAAAACTAAAACGACCTTCATTGTGATTTGTTATTTATTGTTATGTTGTTGGAGTTAGTTAACCAGTAAGAGTATTTCTTTACCAATTGAATAAAGAGATAGAAATTTTAAAAGGATTCAAACACAACATAACAAATCTGCAAAATAGAAGGAAATTACAAAGGTATTTATATTGAATCCAAAACCGTTTCGATCCATCGACATTCATAGTCTACCCCTCATACAATTAGCTCCGTTAAGAACAGCAGGTAGGTAAAAAGGGAATTCACTTACTGGCTTATAATAGTGAGTGGGTGGTAAGTAGTCGACTCAATGGCTTAAATTTCACCAAAAGGGGTACTGATCAAAGTCTGGGGAAAAGAATGCTACCTTTGGAGATTCCGTGCTAGCCGCGCGTACCCATTGGCTCTGGAGCACTGTCCCCGGATTTTCTTCAAGCTCTCCTGCGTGGCGATGTGGGGTGCACGCAAGGCGGTGGAGCAAACAGGCTATTTCTGTTCCGATTTGCTCTTACTCTGCTGCGTGGAATTGGTGGCCAGTAGCCGCCGGAGAAAGAGGGAGCGTTTTGAGTGGGTGGGTGGGTGGCGGTATTGAACAGGAAGGTGGGGTTGCTTGCTGGCACAGTGTGGGCCTGTTCAATTGTCCATCCAGTAGAAGCAGTAAGAGGCACGGAACTTTAGTCTCGAGGGCTTCTTCAGATCCGCCCAGCGGTAATTGGTCGTTCGTTCGTAATTGTATTTCCTTATCGGCTTTGTATTAGATCAGAATTAATTTTACGTCTTACTCAAAGTCGTTTGTATGAGCACAAGCTGGTAACTTAAACTTATGGCGTAGCGGTATATAGTATAGTAAGATTATCAAAATATCCTGGTAAATAAATCGGAAATAGTGGTCGAAAACCTGCCAATTGTCTCCAGATGGTTTGGCTCGCACTCCTTTTCAACATTTCATTCAGCTACTGCCCTTTCGGATCTGTGTCCAATGCCTCAGATGTTTGGAAAGTTGATTTTGGTATAGCTACAGCACCCAACACCGAGTGTTAGTCAGCACGGAAAAACAGATCTTGGAGGCTCCAATGGCATCATCCTACGAAAAGGGGTGAGTTTTCCCTACCCCTTGTTTTCGCACTCCGACGAACAACAATAGCACGTATACTTTATGATTTCGTTTAGCCCTTAAGCTTCTGTTTGTATCGGCATCTTTTTGCCATTTGAAAACATCAGTTGCGGAATGTTGTGTCTTTTGTTGAAGTGCCAAATTTAATGGTTTGACTCAGCCGTATAGGAATTAAAACCCGAGCTCAATCACGACACCAGAGTTCAATTGATGATCTTAAATTTTTTGCAATCCATGGTTTCTTCTAAGGATTTACAGACTCCGGAGTACACATGTCAGAAAATGCAACATCCTGCAGAAATGAAAATTTCAATTACGTAATAGGTCATAATGAAACCATTTTTTTATCCTTTAGGCTGTTTAGTGTTTCATTAATATCGTTAAGCGATTTTGAACTTATTTAGACTACATGAATACAACGCTATTCGACCTGGCTCACATCGCGTAATTCATCAAGAGGTCATATTGAGGCCACAATTGTTGTTCAGAAATAATGATCTGAATTCCGCTAAAAAAGAATTTTAGCCTCAATAATAGAATGAACGTTGAGTTTGAAACTCGTCGAAGTATCAAGATGCTGGGCAACAAACGAGTGGTTCTGTCATATGTCACCAAATAGTACTATCATTTACACGTTGGTACCCCCAGTAATAAATTTTGGGGAATCTTCCGTTTGTGTCCATTCCCTATTCTCGGACGCCGGAGTGCAACATACGCTTCTCACTGATTACCTTAGCCCGCAAATATTGATTTGCAACACCAACCTCTCGAATCTCGAGTTGTACCGAATCAACCAATTTATTGGTCTTCTAGTGCATGTTGTGCAAAGGGTTAAAAAATAAATTTTGAGCCAGATTCATTTCAACATATTTTGTTTTAACGTTTTAGTGTGAGTGGAAAAAGACTAAAGAGTTTGTAGCCATTCACCTTTGTGTCCGGGTAGCAATAGAACAAACGTACTTGAGGTTAAATGAATGTTAAACAAATTTGACCTAAGCATATAAAAATGAACTATGAAGTGTAGCTTTTATGATTGATTTTTCAGTTTAAAAAATTAACGACGAGCGGACATTTCCAGTAGTGGAGGAGCCTTGATTACCTAACTGTTTCCATTGATAACAAAATGAACTTGGTTTGTGCTGTCCCTTTGAACATGCTTTAAATATTCTAAAATCATTTTTATCTTAAAAGTTTTCTTAAGTCTGTCCTATCCCTCTAGTTTGTAGAAAAAGTCTTTCCATCAGGAAACTGAAGGAAATATCACCACAAATTTTTTGAAACTTAAGGAGATTAAGTAGTGAGTATGAGAGAGGAAAGAAAGTCTCTCTTTTTTAGCTTTGTAGGAAAATAATTCTCTCCTAGGGTCCTTCCTAATTCTAGAAAGGCATTACAACTAAATAACTGAATGATTACTGCAGATGACAATCTCAAATATCCATATTATAGATATTGAAGTAAATTATAAAGTGGTTATACAAAAAGCATATACTTAAAATCTGGGAGACTCCTCTCAAATGGAACAAGGTCTCACAACACTGTAAATAAAGATACTATCAAATTATTATTAACTGGGTCAACTTTCAAGATAATTATGGACCAGTACACACATTTCAAAAAACGGTTGATTAGATTCTCATGGTATTTACAGACTTCTGAACAACAGGAAAACTAGTTTAACATTCCCAGGGACTGATTCAAGGAGCAATTTAAGATTATCGTGGCTTCGCCAAAGTTTAAGTTGACACTATAAACATGGTGTTTTTTTCCTGTATATTAACCTCTCGGTTTAATGAAAAATGACAGAATTATATATATCTATATACATGTATCAGTTTTTCAATACAATCAATCGATTTTCTTCTTGAACATGTTAAATAACATTGAACCCAATGACTCAGTTGGTACCTGATAAATAGAATGAGGCTCACGTTGCATCAATTCACCAAATCCTAATAATTCACTATTGCTCTTCCGATCAGCTTTTATAGGTTCTGGTTTCAAAATATGACGTCTCAGGGAGTCTGGTAAAGTGGGAGCTACTCTCTTGTAGCTATCAGATCTTTCCTTTTCAAGAATCAAATAGAGCTTCTGCGAAGGTAGTGGAGCTTGCAAGTTATATCCACGGATACTATCATTCAGTGACCTGATCTTGGGTTCCAAATAAGGTAATTGCTGTCTTTCCCATTCCGCACTGCGTAATTTTGTACCCTTTCCAATCCTTTCAGCTTCTATATAACCATTCAAGAAAGTCAATTTGTCTTCTAATGATTTATTAGGATGGAGTTCATTAATCAAATTGACAGCCTTTTTCCTCCAATCTTCATCTAGTTGTTTCCTGAATTGAGAAATGAGAACAGTTACAGAACTTTGTTTTTCAATCCAAGGTGGTATAGCATCTTGCCTTTTCAATATGTTATTTAAATGATACTCCGTTCTTTCAATATATGCGTTTGTGGAAGTGAAGTCTGCAGGAAGGGGTTTACCTCTGGGTAAATTATCGAACACCCCTTTCTTCTGTGCTTCTCGAATTCTTTGATCTGCAAGAGACTTTATCGAATTATCAACAGCAGCAAATGAATCTTGCAACAACTGTGCAGGACCTAATAGTCTTTCTCTGTACATCTCAGTAAAATTATCGTCTTCTGATGTACCCTTGGCTTTTGGTTTCTCTTCGATTTTCGAAATTCTGTAATCTAGAGCATTTTCTCTAGCATTACTTATTCTTTCTTTTAACGATGGCTTTGGGGTAATTAATGGTCTTGAAGCAGACGTGGTCGACTTTCTAGGTTTATATTTGTCATTCAACATTCGTAAAGAAGCATCATAAGTGCTTTCCCGACCAGTCCAAGCTTCACCCATCGCTATCTCACGTGAATGCTTATTAATATAAGATGGTAATTTACTGATTCCGATTTCCTTCTGATATCTATTTTCAAAATCATCATCTTCAATCTCTTGTAGTTTGTCATGCAAACCGATTGCGTTATAAGGTAATGCATCTTTGATCGATCCTGCTTTAGGATCATCCGGCGTTGGTGTTGCCTCTTCAGCCAACTGTTGTAGCCTTTGTTTAAGCACACTTTGGTGTTCATCATCTGTGTTCTTTTGATCTCCCGAGTTGGTGCCTTTCACCGATGCCGTAAAGCTGAAAGACCGAGGCAGATTTTTAAGAACATGGATTCCGGTGTTAATATATACAGTTCTAGTAATCATGGTCCAAACATCTCATACTAAACTACTCCAATATCAATATCTGTTGGATGACGTACCCCACCTGGTACAATAGAAAAAGCATGCATGGATAAAGGCGAACGATGTAATGACTCAAACAGATAATGCCGAGGTTGGCATCAAAAGAAGCTACTCCGCTGCTGCACATGATTTGATGGAGCCGCACGGGTACCGAGACAGCACCCACAAACAAGAATAGCAATTAGGACCGTTACAGCTTACGGGAGGAGCCTTCAAGTGGCATAAAACGGTTGTACACTTCTAATTAATATATATATATATTCTACAAAGGAGTTGTGAAGTGAAAGCAAATCAACGACTGGCAACAAACGAGTTCGTAGTGGCGGAGCATAACTGAAGCAAGCTATATCATCCTTCTCTTCCTCCCAAACTACATGCACTTTTAATTGCGTACGCAAAGAAAGGAACTCAAGAAATTTTACAAATTTTAACGTAGTTCATTCTTATGGCCTGATATTCCAGTGGTCTAGATTGTGACCCAGCACAAGATGCTCCTCTACGACGTGCCAAACAATTCTGACAATCAACCAATTAAAATCAACCAGCGCAGTTGAACTCCTCCAGCTATATATATATATGCTGCTTTCTGGTGCACAGAAGTTCCTGTTATCCCGGCGGGCCCCCTACCCCTGTTCCGCTTTCGTAACTTCTATTTCCTTTTTTGTAACACCCTGACTAACAGGATACCATAGAATCCGAAGTTGTGGGAGTGATCCTGAAGCCTTAATGTATAGTGACAACCACGATTGAATAGTGAAGTAACAAGTTCAATTCCTCTGTGCTCTTCAGGCCATAAGAGAAACACCATAATCAAATGGTTGAATTATTGCAGTAAAATAGGTGTAGAATTATCGAGATTGAACCCGGATACAAATGGAACTTTTGGTCATCAGAGGCGTGTGCGGTTAGAAGAGGCAAGCAATCGAGCAACACCTGACAAATTATAATCTGCACCGCTAACGAAGGTAGGAGCCGAAAGCTTATGTAATCTCTAAAGGGTACAGGCCGGCCTATATAAAATATTGTATTCCCCCTCCGTCACGGCCCAAGTGTTTTCTCTGGGCATGACGACAGCAGTCAAAGGTCTAATTTGCCTTTTCCTTGGTTGAATAATGTAACCGGTAGGAACTCTTATGTTTAATATTAAGATACGTTTAAGGTCATAACCTATTGTCCCTTAAACACCCGTATAATAAAAAGCAATCGTGGTCATAAGATCACTTTTCAATAGGGCAGGCAAATTGCTCGACAGGGAAGAATTCCTGGTATGACCGACTTTGCGAAGGTATTATCGAAAGGCTTCCAATTTTCTCGCTCTTCAAATTAATTGACTGCACATAAATGGATTATATAATCTATGTCTTGATCATTATTATATCATTTGAAATATCACTTAGCATATTTTTGTTCTCTGCATCATGTAACCTATTTCACGTATAGGGGAAAGATCAAACCTATAGTTGTGATCTACGAATACATATATATATATATATATATAGGTGCTTATATATGATGCAACGATGGAATTACACATACTTCAATCCAGAATTATCTTAAGTTTTAACATATAATTTATACAGTAAATAGAGAAAGAAAGGGGGCCCTACTAGTAGACGAAAAAGTAAACACATGGGTACTGCAAAAAAAATTCGTGCTGTTGAAAAATCAAAACAACAACATTCCCTTTTAAGCTGATTTCTACGCCAGGGAAGAGAGCTACGGTCACCAACTTACCGTCAGATTGCAAGTTTCCTAATTCAGTAATTAGCTTATATCTCATATATTATATATTCATGCCAAATTTAGTCTTTCAAAAGGCATTCAGCTATATTCCAGTCTCATTTACCCACACCTCCTGGTGTTCTAATGCGAACTAGATAAGTCAGCAATTAGCAAAAGGAGCCTCACATAGACAAACTGCTCTGCCCGATGGGGAAAAACCACAACACCAGCGCTCTGAACCGTCCTGTTAACACTTGTGCGGCGTCTCCGGATAGGAAGAGTTTGCCTGTTGTTGTTTTGCTTGTTATGGTACTTTTTTATGGTTTTCTTTAATTCTCTAGCTGTTGCTCATATATATTAAGAGCTCAATTCCACCCGCTATTTATTTCTTGCACTTTCTTATCATCTGTTTTCTTCTCTCTTTTCTCTTTCTTTTTCATTTACACCTTCTGTTTATTGATTAAACTACTTTATCAACTATAATTATTTCAGTTACAAATATATAATTTTACAATGCTTTCATACGGTGATATTACTTTAAGGGTCATTAACTTTGCTTTCTTGGTTGTTATTCTTGGTTTGACCGGTTCGTTGGCTGCTACTGCCGACAACCACAACCCACAAGTTAACTTCTGTGTTTTCGCAGCAGCTTTCGGTGTTCTAACTTCAACTTTCTATGGTGTTGCTGCATTCTTTGTCTCTTTCCTGGCTGCTCCATTATTCTTAGCTATCTGGGACTTCTTGAACTTTGTGTTCACTTTCTCCGGTGCCACCGCTTTGGCTGTCGCTCTAAGATGTCACTCATGTACCAACCAAAGTTACTTGGACGGCAATGCTGTTGCTCAAGGTTCCACTGACAGATGTAGAAAAGGTCAAGCTTCCATTGCTTTCTTGTACTTCTCATTCTTCATTTTCTTGGTGTCTCTTGTTATGTCATCATTGTCAATTTTAAAGAACGGTTTCTTGGGCTCACACTCTTCTTCTCCAGTTAGAACCGGTGTTCCAACTATGTCTCAAGTTTGAATTCAATCTAAACAGAAATCAATTTTTTGTCGTTTTTAGTTTGAGCGCATACAAAAGAACCTTTCTGGAGAGATTTTGAGCTTGTTTTACTCTTACGAAAGAGTGTTCATTTTATTTTATTTCTTCCGTTTCTTTAATTTTATGGAGTCCTAAGGGACTCGATAAGGCCAAAATGTTGTATTATTCTTTTTGATGAAGATATCTTTATTATATTTAACTTTTCACATTCCTTCGTTTTGCTTGCTTCTGATCTTTTTGGATTTGTTTGTTAGTTTATTTTACCCTTTTTATTTACTATTTTGACGCTTGATACCAACAAGTTATTTCTTTATATGCTGAGGATCTCCATCTAATATATTTTTTTATCTATAATTAATAATGATTGTAGCAGAAAAAGCTCTCAAAGAGTGGAGTTCGGAACACTTGCCGCAAAGGAAGGAGCCCTCATAATTTGACGCCTATGTCTTTAAAAGGTTTCTAAACAATTATATCCATCCAATTCATGTATTATGTACGAGAATTCGGTATAATCAATTACAGTTTACGAGAATCTTGAACGCAAGTTAGGTTTGTGATTCAGGAGATATAATCTGTAGGAGTGGAGAGAAACGTTGCCTCAGTCTACAGGCACTTCTTGGTCCGGCAACTTACGGGGCACTGATTGCGCTTTTCACTCAATTAATATTTATATATAATCTGTATACAGTGGCAATTTCCAAAGGCACTTGAAGTTTAATTTCCTACGCAATGTATGTCAATCAAGAAGGGGCAAACCACAAGTTTCCACAATGCACACACTGTATACACTTTGTGTGGACTTGTACGCGGGCGGCCCTCATCGTGAGGTGCATTCGGCCTGCAAGGTAAGCTGAGCTGAGCCGAAGCGGTTCGGGTGGGTGCTGGGAGGCACGTACTCTAGCGCAGGAGAAAAATTAAGAATTAACCAGAAGCGGCCCGCACTGCCGGACCCTCCGTTGGCTCCCGGGAGCCACTCACTGCCCGGGGCGCCCTACCGCCTATATTTTGCTTACTAAGCCTATCAAATTGGCAGCCATAATTTGGTGACGGCAAGACTTGCAAGTTATGTCTGGTTACGTTACTTTGCTTACACCATAGGCTTGAATCATCTTCCTTTCCTCAAAACTACTTTGCTTGACATGATGACAATTTTAAAGTTCGAAAAACTACTTTCTCATTTTAATTAAGTGTACAAAGTTTTAGTAGAAGAAAAAATTTACACGATAGAGCAAAAAAAGGCAGTGGAAACAAAATGTCAATGTTGTATGATGGCAATGTCGAGCTGCTTATTTATATCCCTTTGTGCTCATGAATTTTTCAAGAGATTCCCATAAGAATTCGGATGTTTGTTTATCTTTGAATCTTTGATTTCTGTCGATTCCGATGGTTTCCACGTTCCAACTATTGATCTTTGGAGGCACCAAGTCTCCGTTGAAATGGATGTAGAAGCCCTTGTACTTTTGGAATAGAACGCTAGGCTGACTGTATTTATAGTTTTTAAACTGCCATTCTTGTCCTGTAGTAAACACAGCAACGACTCTATCCCAATATTCAGGTTTGGTGAAAAATTTCTCAACGTTATTCACAACCAAGAATCTCATCTTTCTATTGAACTTCTTGGAATCCCTTGATATCCGTAGCATATTTGTCGATGATAATGGCAAATCCGTTGTATCAATGAACTTCCCGCCTTGTAAAAACTCTTCGACGTTGTTCATTGTCAATAATGCAGATGCCGATGGCGATAGAATCAATATAGGATCTTTATTCTTGGATGCGTTGGCATTGGCAGATGAAGTGGATGCGGTTGATAACGATGGTTTAGAAGATGGCTTATAAGTTGTCGCTTTCGATGACGTTGAGGTGGTTTTGGATTTGGATGTTCTGATAATCTTATATTCACAATCTTTTGCAACGCTGGAAAAATCTATTGGTTTAGAACCTCTTAAAGCCTTGTTGTGATCAACAAGGTCTCTTTCGTTACTTAAAACCTCTTCCAAGAATGGATCTTCAACTTTTCTTCTCTTGTTCTCCTTATTCTCAAGATCCACCCCCTCTCTTTTGTTTATTAGTTGATCCTTTGCGGTAGATGCAAATTCTTTTAATGCTGCCGCATCTGCTTTCAAATATGAGCATGTTTCAGACGAGCCATTCAAGAAAGAAATAAGTTCAGTTCTTTCCATGAAGTTGATAACTGGAATATGGCTCTTTTCACAAGATGCAATATATTCAGTCGTACTTGATTCGTTATGCAACCAGCATTGATATATAGTTCTCAAAGTTTGATTAGTGTTATCACTTCCTATGAAATCAGTCTTGTCCGATAAAGAGATAGCTTTACCGTCAATACGGAGATCTTCTGCTTTTTCTATATCCGATCCCTCGGGTAACAATTCGATTGGCTTCTTATTGTTGATGGCATCTCTCAGTGTTAAGATGGCAGAACTCATATTTGAGAATTTTAAGAGCGATACGACAGGTGATGTCTTATCTTAACGCTATATAATGCGTGATATGGATTCTCTCTTCGTTGCTAAATACAGAATACAAAGAAGTGTAATCTTTTAGAACCCAACTCTCTTCATCAAGTTGTTTTTTGTCGAAACTCTAACATTCATGAACACGAAATGAATGTGGTGCACAGATGTTTTGGCTTTTAAAATTAATTTTAATTGCATGTGCACGTACATTTGGTGCGATAAGCAAGAATGGGGTATATTCACCATAACTAGAGGGCAAACAAGAAGACCTTAACAAATACGCTGGTGTGTCATCTGCTGTTTCTATTTCTTTTCACTACATAGCCGCTAGGATAGCTACTTGAGTGAATGTTGTAGTCCAAATATAAGATTGCAACGATGACCCATAGAGACGATTATGACAAGCACACGTTCTTATCTAGGGTTTTTGGGCTGAACTCGACTTACAATCCATCGAGTTCAAATCCAATGTTGATTGACGACAACAAGAACTTACAATTCAGCATTCATAATTTGCAAGATAATTTTGAAGATGATGATGATGAGGATGACGAAAATGATGAGAATGAGGATCACGACAACACCCTACCAATTGAAACGAACAACAAGGCCCATGAAAACCCGTATTATAATCCAAGCATTTCTGATAAGCGAAATATATATTCCCAAGCACCATATAACTTTGATAACTCAAATGCAGCCGCCAGACCCAGGAATGAAAGGCGTACCCCTTCTTCGGTGTACATTAACTCAGAAAATGACGACTCCTCTTCAAGTGGGACTTCTGAACCTGAATCGGAAGGAGAGAACGGGTATAGCGACCCTTTACTGTCTGAACAAAAGCGTAAACTCAGAGAACAATTTCAATCGGAGATGCTTGAGGAAGATGGATTTGATGTCGTTCCCCAAAGTTTACTTATGGAGGGGGTTAGAGCCAGAGACAAATCTTCACCTGGTATCCGCTTTGATGCACCAGCAAGGCACCCAAAACCTGAAAGGAACGCATTTTTAGAGCAGATAATTGAAACAGAAAGAAGTATTACTCCAAATTTAACTCAGTTGGGCGAAAAAGCAAAAGAAATAGCTAGCAAAACATTTGATATCATACCCAAATCAATACCAAAAGGAATATCATTTCAATTGTCTGAGAACAATGGCAGTACGTTACTGCCACCTCCAGTAACCCACAGACGAGGTGAAAGTGTATCTCCAAAAGGAAACGAAGACCAGTTTTCGGATATGGGACAGCAACGACAACTAAGAAGTCGGCTTGGTTTACTAAGTCCAATGGAAAGATCATTGTGGTTGTGGTCGAATGTTTCTAATTTGGATACATTTTTAGAAGATGTTTATAGCTACTACATTGGCAACGGTTATCAATGTATTGTTTTGTCTCGCATTTGTGATTTACTCATCATTGTGTTCGTTGTTTGGATTTCCAGCTTCATGGGTAACTGTGTCGATTACCAGAAATTGATGAATGAAGAAGTTACCAAGTTTTCGGAAGTTAAAGTTGAACAGTGCTATGCCAATATCTCATTTCCACAAAAATTCCTCTTCATTCTTCTATTGGTGATACTTCTGTTGAGAATACGTACATTTTATGAAACTTTTCAGGATTTAAAGGAAATAAAAAACTTTTACAACTTGCTATTGGGGGTGACTGATGAGGAACTTCAAACGATAAGTTGGTCCACCATTGTGAAAAAGATCATGATATTGAGAGATCAAAACACCAATGCTTTAATTTCAGGGAATCAGAATGTCACTGGTCAAGATGACCTCAAATCTAAATCACGATTGAACGCGCATGACATTGCTAATAGATTGATGAGAAAGGAGAACTATATGATCGCCATATTCAATAAAAATATACTCAATAATGCATTGACTATCCCAATTGTCAATAGTTACTTTTTGACAAAGACATTAGAATGGAATTTGAAATTATGCATTTTCGATTTTGTTTTTAATTCCGATGGTCAATTAAAACAGTCCATGTTAAGTGAGCATAAAAGATTAGCTCTGTCAACTGAACTTCGAAAAAGATTCAAACTAGCTGGCATACTTAGTATTTTTTTAACGCCATTCCTAGTTATCTATTTCTTACTATATTTCTTCTTAAAGTTTTTCTACGATATTAAAACCAATCCATCAATACTGGGATCAAGAGAGTTTTCACCTCATGCCAGATGGAAACTTCGGGAATTCAATGAGTTACCTCACATTTTCTCCAAACGTTTAAAGTTATCAAGAGAAGGTGCCTCCAATTATATCAATCAATTTCCTAAGGAGACGACAAATATAATTCTGAAGTTTGTGTCATTTATCACTGGTTCCTTGGTTGCTATTTTAGTGATCTTGACTGTCTTAGATCATGAAAACTTTTTGAATTTTGAATTGACCGAAGGTAGAACAGTTTTGTTTTATATTTCGACTCTTGGTGCTATTTTCACTATTTGCAAAGGCTCTATAGCGGAGAGTGATCTTGTGTTTGACCCAGAAGCTTCTTTGAGATACGTTGCTCAGTTTACCCATTACTTGCCTAGCGCATGGGAAGGGAAATATCACACCGAATATGTGAAGAATCAGTTTTGTGAAATGTTCAATTTGCGATTAGTTCTAGTGTTGAAAGAGATTGCAAGTTTGATCATGTTGCCTTACATTCTTTATTGTAGGTTGCCAGATTCATCTGAGAAAGTGATTGATTTTTTCAGAGAATTCAGTGTTCATGTTGATGGCCTGGGATATGTTTGCACCTTTGCTATGTTTAACTTTGATAATAATAAAGATAAACCTATCAATATTTACCGCCCTGCAGGCTCTTCTGATGATCCAAATGATTTGAGACACGATTATTACTCGTCCAACGATGACAAAATGGCTAAATCTTACATGTTCTTTTTGGAGAGTTATGGAAATGAGCCTGTCGCTCAAAGAATTCCTTCTACAAAATTGCAATCTAGAAACGGAGAGTACAGTAGTGATAGGACCGGAATGAGTGGTCCTAGAGCAAATGCTATGAACAAGAGCATGTTAAGGTCGGCTCTTATGAATAACTCGGTTATGGACAAACGAATGGGAGGTGCATCATCTGTGAGATACCCACCACAGTTTAAGAATCAAGTTTTGAATAATTCGATGTATTTCAGAGGAAACCGGAACCAATCCGTAAGGGATGCACCTGATGTTATTGCAGATGAGGATCTGATGGAAGATACTACTGCTGGTCTATCGAAGGATACAAAGAACTATTTAAACAATCTAAACAACAGCATGCTTTTGGGAGAGTCGTTTCAGCTGGGATACCCAACTGCTGAAGATATCGAATACAATTATCGCAAGCACACTGCTCCTGTAAATATCAATTCAGAGGATGAAGACGATGACGAAGGTGATGATGATCATGATCGAGATGAGGCGGGTGTTTTAGGATTGATCAACCAGATTTATAACCACAAGGAAGGTGTGAGGTAAAATAGTCCCCCATATTACCCGTCTATTTATTTGTATACATATAGTACTAAAATATGCATTTTATTAATTACCGAAGTATTAGCAATTGTTCTATAAAAGCTGATATATATAAATGTTACATGTACGATAACTAACCAATTAGCGACCTTTACGTTGTCTCTTTTCTTTTTCATATTGATTCTTAGAAGCACCTTCTTCAGTTTGAATACTGTTGAGAATTCTAGCCATTTTAGAGTGATACTCTTGGTAGTCTTGTTTCTTTTTCTTGATCTGTTCTCTTGCTTCGAATTGGGAATCTTTTCTGATTTCACGCAGGGCTTGTTTTCTTTCGTCTTTGATTTGGTGACGCAACTTGGCAATTTCTTGTCTTGTAGCATCTGGATCGTAAGATTTCTTGTCTGGGTTGAAATTCTCTTCAAATTTAGGAACGTAGGTAGGAATGGCAATAGCTCTGTGGGCTTGTAACCTTAATGGTTTTCTTTCAGATGTTGCTATCTTTGTCAAGTTTTGTAGCTTAGATAGTAATGCTGGAATCGATGGAGTTGAGGCGTGATACTTAATTAGATGCTTTATTATGACAGTAAATGGTGCAGAGATCTCAATGAATGAATCTTTCTCCTTGAAGATGGTCGATGTATAGTCGCTTAATAACTTAACCACCTTTAACAGCAAATTGGCACGATATGTTACCGTTGTGCTATTCCATTCAGAGATCTTTAAAGGAACAACTTCATCAGGAAGCGCTGTACGAGAAGATAAAGTGAACTTGGAAGGAGTGATAGGCTTCGATGTAGTTGCAAGCTGCTCATATGAGAGCTTCTGAGGTTCGGGAATCAAGACCAAAAGTGCACGTTCGAGGAAGTTGATCACTTCAGGAACCAATCTTTTGGAAAATCTTTGGTATTGTAACAACAAGTCGCAAATGTAAATACCAGTAAATAAATTAGTTGGTTCCTTTTCGATCTGCAAGATTTCCAAAGTTTGAGCCAACAGTAGAGTTGTTGGTGTGACCACCAAATGGTACAAATCAGATGTAGAGAATGTTCTCCCAACAATAGTGTAGAAAATTAAATCAGACTTTTTTGGATATTCTGATGGATCAAAATCCACTATTCTCTCTTTAATTGATTCTATGTGCTTTCTAAATTGTTCACACATCTTTTCTTGAAACTTTTCAGTTAAGTCCCTAATAGATTTAGATAAAAATTCGAGCAACTCGATATATTTTTCCTTGTCGTTTTCCATACATTTCGTATCGGCCAACTCTAATAAGAACTCAAGTAGAACGGAAGTGAATACACCAATTTTTTCTTTGTTTCCAGCGGCAAGTTTCGGCTGATAAACTTGGAAAACTTTGGTAATGAGACTGATTTGACGTTTATAATCATTGCCATCGAGATAGTTGTGTAATTCAGGTAAATCCTGAGGGCATGGAGTATTAGAACTGGTTTTAGAAGATGATAATTGAATAACTTTACCACCAATTGTAATGGTACCAGATTGACCGGCAGTATTATTTCTAGTCTTGTGCTTACTATCAGCCTCATCTTCGCTTTCCTCGCTAGCTTCTGATTCTTGAACTTCATCATCCGACACACGAACTCGGAAACCATCTTGCTCATTTTCGCTACCGTCCCAGAAATCATCATCCAACTCATCAGCATCAGCTTTATGATCATCTTCAGCAAGACCCTCCATTCTGCGCAATCTTGCTGATTCCAAACTGGCTAGATGTTCTTCTTTTTCCTTATTTAATTCTTCTTCTGTTTTAGTTCGATCCGCAGGTGCAGCTCTTCTATCTAGCGCAACCTCTTTAACTTTCATGTCATACTTAATATCGGCTTCTGATTTTGGTGTTATTCCATTTCCAGTAGGATGCTTCACTGAGCGAAGAGTGGACATAACATCTTCAAAGTCTTCATCTAATTCTGACACAGCTGCCCGAGTCTCTTGTTGTTGCCTCTGCCTTTCATGCTTGTAAAACTTAGATTTGGCAATAACTTCCTTCATCACTTCAGCTTTCGTCTTCTTTCTTGCAGGTTCAATGGTTGATATATCCACGTCAGCATCCGGTCCTCTCTTCTTTGAAAAAAACTCATTAATATCCCCCTCCTCTCCTTCGTCTCCATCATCATCATCATATTTAGCAGAGCTCATTCCCAGTCCTAAAGACTGGCCTAAATGTGTCAATTTATCATCCTCGTCGTCATCCAAGTTGAATAATGATGATTTTGAAGCTTGTGCTTGTCTTTCTCTGGAGAATCTCTCTAACATCTTTTCTTCAGCAGTTAAAGTAGTACTATTTTCACCAAATCTTCGATCCACAAGTCCACCAACCTTATTTTTTCTGGTTAATTTTGCTTCCCAATCAGCTTTTCTGTTTTCCTCTCCGATCTGTTTAGAAATACCAGGTTTACCAACGATCCTCTTCTTCTCGACTGCGTCTGCTCTTTTAGCTCTAGTAACTTTCACATCAAAAGGATTAAACTCTTCTCTGATCTTACTTAATAGCTGTTCTTTATCTGCCCTTCTGGTTTCATTTGGAGTCTTTTTGGAGTGCTTCTTACCCTTCTTCTTCTGATTTGTTTGACCTGTCAGGCCAGCGGACTTTAAAGTCGCTTTCAACTGTTTTAACTGTGATCCTGCCATTTCCAATGCCTAATTATAAATATGCAGTGCTTTATGAATGGTGGCCGCTAGTAATATATTCTTCTTATATTTAAATGTAGTTTTTCCTTAAAGATCAAAATAGACGCTCTACAAAATTTTTTTTTTTTTCAAATAAAGTGTGCACCGATTGATTTGTTATATAATCCATTAGCAATATTGTCTAGCGGGATAATAGCTATTGTAGACGTTTGCCGGTTCATAATAACGACTATAACTCAACAAAAAGAGGTTAAATGATACCAATCAAATTATCTGATTATATAGAAACTAACTAAACAAACGAACAAGGGAGATATATTAGCGCCAATCACCGAGGTAACAACTATCAGCTACAATATATGCATATATATATGAATTTGCGGAAGCCATTATGTAACGATCTCAAGAACACGTTAATATAAAAAAGTAAAGTGCACACAACAAATTAATGTTAAATCTGTGGTGTACAGGTGATCCAATCATTTCGATCGATCTCAATATGATCGATCGATTGATGGTTTCGATAAAACGGTTAAGGTTGCATTCATGTTGGTTGGAGTTATGCGCACATCAGCGTTCCTTAACTGTCTGTTTCTAAAAGGAAAATAGACTCTATTCCTTTGAACGATGACGTGCTCATAACTTTACCATTACCAACCAACATGAATGCAACCTTAACCGTTTTATCGTAACCTAAAAGAAAACGGCAATGGTATTGATAAAGCAATTTCGATCGATCGATCGGCCGTACGTGCGCTTGCGGCTGATGACATAATTTATATATCAGCCACTTAATTGAATAATAAATAGGCGCTCATGCGGCTTTGCCGCGTGTCGGCAGTTGAGATTTTTCCGAGAGACACCTGGATATATTTACTATAGCTTGAATATGGGGCGATTACACGTTCATCCCTTTTGTTTATATTCTTCTTTTTGTCTTCAATTGAGAGATACTTTGTAATATGACAGCTAGAAGAGTTGTAGTTACTGGTTTAGGAGCAGTCACTCCTTTAGGGGTCGGCGTTAAGAAATCATGGTCGAATTTAATTGCTTCGAAATCGGGGCTAATCTCCACTACTCAACTCCCAAATGCTGAAGAGTACGCGGATATACCTGCTAAGGTGATTGGTTACATTCCTCGTGGGCCAATCAGCGAAGGCAAATATGATCCATTGGATCATTTTGAAGCTCATGAAGTGAGAAAGCTATCTCAATTCATTCAGTATGCTATTGTAGCTGCAGGGGAGGCTTTGAAGGATGCTAAATGGGAGCCTGTGGAGCAAGAAGATAGGTTTAACACCGGTGTTTGTATTGGTTCCGGTATTGGTTCAATTGAAGACATCTATAATAACTCTGTTGGATTTCATGAAAAGGGCTATCGAAAGATGCAGCCTATGCTGGTGCCAAAGCTGCTTACTAATATGGCAGCTGGTAATGTTTCCATTAAATACGGCCTTCAAGGTCCTAATCACTCGGTTGCAACAGCGTGTGCTACAGGTCTCCATGCATTAGGAGATGCTAGTAGATTTATTAAGGACGGTTATGCCGACGTTATGGTCGCTGGTGCATCTGAGGGTGTTGTTCATCCGATTGCACTAGGTGGTTTTGCTAGAGCAAAATCCCTTGTGACGGCTTTCAACGACGAACCTGAAAAGGCATCAAGACCGTTCGATAGAGATAGAGCGGGATTTGTGTTAGGTGAAGGTGCCGGCGCCGTGATCCTTGAAAGCTTAGATCATGCACTAGCAAGAAATGCGCATATCTATGCTGAGATTACTGGATATGGTCTCAGTGGGGATGCCAGCCATATAACTTCTCCCCACGAGGATGGTAGTGGTGCCAGAAGAGCTATGGAAGGTGCAATCAAAAGAGCAGGTTTAAATCCATCTGATATCGATTATTTGAATGCGCATGCCACGTCCACTGTGCTCGGTGATAGGGCCGAAAACTTTGCTATCAAGACGATCTTTGGTGAGACGAATCCCGACTTGATTGTCTCATCTAACAAAGGTTCCATGGGTCATTTGCTAGGAGCTTCTGGTGTTGTTGAGGCGATATTTACAATCTTGGCCATTCAAAGTGGAATCATTCCACCAACTTTGAACTGTGAAAACCCTGGCTTACACGACGGTGATAAAGCGGATGAATTTATTTTTAATTATGCACCAAATAAGGCACAAGAAGGGAAGGAAATCCATCATGCAGTTACAAACAGTTTTGGATTTGGAGGCACAAACGCTTCTCTTTGTATTTCAAAGTATCAATCATAGTAACAAATGTTTGGCTTTTCCTTTTTTTTCTTTCTAATATATCATATAAATTCGTTTATTTTCCAAACTACTGATTCTATGGCCCAGATTCCTTCTTAATATACAATAACAGTTGGAATAATTGACCCATGTTTAGAGTATTAATCAATGTTATGCAGTTATTGGACCTCTATCAAAACACAAAAGGTATAATTCTCCAGTAATATTTAAGCTTCTTGTCTTCTTTCGTCGCAATTTGGGTATAAAACAAGTAAGAACCATTTGCAGATATACTCAAGTTACAAAGTATCCATGTCAATTCTAGTAATCCTGTAAAATTATTGAGGACAATAAAATGAGAGACGTAGATCAAGATCTCATCTAGATAGTGGGGACAACTCAAATACTTGAAGAGTCCGTAGGTAGGTAGGGTGTATTTCTTCAACAGAGATAGATGTTTGTGATTTTGAAATTGATCATATGAGGCCGTCACAAATATTAAAATACAAGTTGTAATCCGGCTAGGTGATACCACCGTGTTATTAGGTTCTGTCTGGTGGGATCCCTCGGGTAAATATAGTAAGATTGGCTGCAAATTGATGGCCGTATAGAAGAATATTCCAGCTAGATAATGTGATATATGAATCTTCGAGGAAGCTGAAAACTCGTTGACGAAAAAGCACTCATAGCATCTTCTTAATGCCTGAAGTATGTTTAGCAAGAGTATTATAAGTAGCTGGTTATAGGAAATGGTGCCATACCTATGGTTCAAAAGATAAGGTAATGGGATGACCTCCATGATCCGAGGTAGGTTGACGAAATTCACAAAGATTAAACCTAGTACAGACAGTATCAAAGAAAGTACATAAAAATGTGTGAATGTAGATTTTGGCAAATAGACAGTTTTGAGGTATCCCCAAAGAGAGGCGGGTTTCCCATTGCTGTTGGTCTCGTCAAGTGTCTTGCCGTAGTCTAGCAGGCCGTTCAACGCTGGACAAAAATATGCCAGTAGCACACTGCTAATCCCGAGGATGTACAGGCAATTGAACAGAGAGCTTAAGCATACAGGTAGCACCGTCTTCACCGTCATCATGCCTTGAGTATAGCACTCTACAACACCGTGCCTTCCTCCTATGCCCTGCGCATCCTTATTCTCCTCACTCCTCTCTCAAAGTGCAACCAGCAACCAACAACCAGCAACAACCGGCACCCCGAGAATCTGAGAATCTGAGACGGTAAACCCCACTTCGGACATCGACGCCGATGCCGACGCCGACGCCGACGCAACAACTGAATTTGCTCTGTCAAGTTTCTAACCAAAACAGCGTACTCTCATTCATCATCCACTTTGCACGTTATTTGTCTGTTTGTGTCAATCCGAATTTACATTTCCCACACTTGAAACAAAACAAACTTTTCAGGTTATTTGTCGCTTAGATAATTGTCTTATTTTCCCATCTTCGATTATCAACTAAGAATTAGAGCTTCATATAGTGAAGTTTTGAAAACTGACTCCATCTTAAGAAAACAGTCTGAATTAAGCAACATGGCTTTCAACATCCCCATAACAGTGTTGTACTATGCAGCTACTTTGATTATATCTTTATTGTTTGCTGTAGAGTACCAGAACTTAACTCTTCCCCCTGTATTTGATCCAATTGTCGGCTTCTTAACCTCAGAATCTCAAGAGGTTAAGAACAGTTACGATAAGTTGGTTGATACCACTACTGATCGTCTTGTGAAAACAGCAGAAAACGCAGGCTGGGCATTAAGAAAGGTGGCACATTATTATACACATGAAAATTCACACACCGTTAAAGCTATTAATTTAGCAAAACCACATGTCGACAAAGCAACCGTTTTCGTTCTCCCATATTATTCGAAGACTTCAGGTTTTGTGACACTATGGTACACGAAGTTTTCCCACATTCTGCTCGAATTCTATTTAAAGGCACAAGTTGTTATATCTCCTTATATTGTGGAAATAAAATCTTTTGTAACTCCTTATATTTCAACTTTGGAAGCTACCACTAAGCACTATTATTTCGAGTTCTATGATGTTGTCAAACCGTTTCTTGACCCAGTTTTCTTGTTTTGCAATCACTATTATCGTGACTTTGAATGCATCTATGGTGCCACTTTAGAGTTTCTACACGATGCATACATTTTATTCTCTCAAAAATTTTCCCATTACTACTCAAAGTACTTGGTCGTTTTGGGAACTGCGTTAGTCAATGCTTACTCGCCATTTTTCAGTGACCTGGAGCATATTTATGAAGATAAAGTGGCACCCGCTATAGAAGGACATAAAGATACTTTGGGATTGGTCTTCGGAATTATTTTTGTTTGCTTTCTTATTCCTAAAATTATTGCCCCAATATTGGTGCTTTTCACTAAAGATATCCACAGCTTGTCTCAAGGTCTTAACAATAGATACAAAGAGGAAGCTGAAGATTTTACTGACCAACTAATCAATGAAAACGGTTCTCATGGATTTGACAACCTGCGTTACGAAAGTGGTGGATTAGATGACGGAAGTGCTGAACAGGAAGCTGCTTTAGCGGTAAATACAGCGAGTTGTCGCAGCTCTGGGCAGCGCAAATTCACAACCATCCAAGAATCCATCCAAGAAATCCAACCTGAAGAATATGAACAACAAACAGCAGCAACCGGCGGTAGCATCAGAGGCAGCAACTCGTCACGACAGCTTAGGCAGTACGAGCAGCAGCTCCAGCAGTGGGAGTGGGACCACCAACAGCCAGGGCAACAAAAGCGAGAGGAGCAAAATCATTATCAAGAAACCAGTATACAAGAAGAAGAAGGCCAAAAAGACATGAAAGAAGTTATAATTGGTTCAGAAACTTACGAAGTGACGAGTGATATACTGTCGTCCGAAGATCCAATGTCCATGAGAGTTACCCAAGATACTAAGATTCACTCCACTTTAAGCTCTGCCGTTTTTGTCAGCTATTCTGGGTCGTTGATGTCTTCGTTTCTCTCACCTTCTGAGACCGGTTCAGATACACTGGTGCCAGAAAAGGTGGACTCGGAAGTGCAAGTCAAGGAGGATACTCAGAACAGGATTTTTTCAGATTCTTTAGACTACTCCCAGTCACTGGTTGACACAACGAGCTCTTCATCCCATGCTGAATCGTTATTAGAACCTCCAAGTCATCCTATTGTTATTCCATTGGAAGAACGTATGGAGACATACAATATCCTATTCAATAGCCCGCAAAGAATGACGCACTCTTCAACCTCTAACCTATCGATAAAATCAGGAGCAAATCTGTTAGGATTGGTACCTTCAAATTTATTTCCTTCTTCAAGCTCACCAAGACCATTGGCCGCCATGACCAACCAGACCAACGTTTTTATCACTGAGAAGGTTGTGTGCGATATTGGATCCTCCAGTGTTCAGTATTTGAGTGACATCAGTTCTGGGAAGATATCTCCAAAGGTTCATTCATCTGACAAAAGTAGTTCTTATTCTGATAGTATTGAGGTATTGTGACTTTTGAATTATCTGTATATTTATATGTAGTTATATGGTTTTATGGTTGACTTGTTGTACTACAAGGATCTCCCACTGATTATTTTTTTCACTTTTTTATGCTTATTCCTTTTTATGTTTGTTTATTCCTAGCTGTCCGTTTTAAGATTTTTGTATGTTAACTTATTTTCACGTGTGTTTCTACGATCCTTTTTCCTATTCTTTTTTATCTTTTGTCTTTTTCTTCTCCTGTTTTGCTTTTAGTTAATTGTAGAATATATTTGATTTAATTTTATGAATTTTCACTATAAATGTGATTTAATTTTATGAATTTTCACTATAAATGTAGATGTGAACCAAATTGATCTATCTTCGAAGGTCGGTAACTAGTCTATACTGACATGATCATCAGTAAGTTTAATTAGCTCATACTCTGAGTTAAAGGCTCTGAATAGAATAATAATCCTACATTTGAGGAGAGGTTAATCCATCTTCCATTATATGTCAATATCCTAACGAAGATAAAACCAAAATATATGCTATTAGGTAGATCAGATACAGATGAGTGCACATTCCACTTTTGAACGAAAACAAAACAAGAGAACATATCTTTTTAAGCGCTCAAAGTTGAAAATTTTGGGGTTTTCGATCATTTCTTTTAAAAACGCGTGCATATTTGTGCATAAAGTTGTTTGCTGGTAACCTTACCCTTTTTATGCATCATGTAGCTCTCCTCCATGCGCTACCTATAGTTCAAACGCCCGGTCTGAAATTTGTTCATTCGTTGCACAAAGCTGCATATATTAAATGTTACTTGATTTAAAGTTCTCTCTAGGGATCGTGGGCTTCTGTTTCACCGGTAACAAAGTAAAAGAAAATATTTTGAAACTTGGTTTGTAATTATAAAGGAAAAAGATTATAATATCACCCACAGCGACAAAATAGGTGTCTTCCAGAACGAAAGGTTACGCTTTTGTCTATGGATTCCGTTTACGGTTTTTAATATTCTCTCAATAAATTCTTAGACGCTTGATTCTACAAATTAAAATTACTGGTATTTAAGTAACGGACCACTTAAATTCAAACAATCAAAAATCATGACAGATAAGGGATGCAGCAAAATGGGTCAACAAAAATCCACCAAGCCCATTAGGCTAAGCCCTTGAAAGACTGTAGAGTGGCTGGAAACTGAGGAGCACCGGCATTCGTATATTATATATAGGTTATATATATATTATTCAAGAGATTGAATTGTTGTGGACTAGCTAACTCTTACGTCAGATTCCGCTTAGCAAGGTTGCGGAATGTAGCAACTTTGCTTCACAGCCACCCTACCTTTTGGTTTTGGCACACAGGTAAGAAAGGGATATACTTTTCCCCAGTTTTAACCTTCCTTACATTGGCTTCTATCCTAGAATTATATATAAAGAAGAAGATTTCCTCAGAGAGTAATATATTGTCATTTTGATACTAGATTTAGCATCATACTTTCAATAACTTCGAAATGGGTGAAGAAAAGGCCGAAGAAAAGATTCAAAGCAAGGAACAACAACAAGCTCAGCAACAAGAGCAACAAAACTCTGAAGGTAAGAAAGGTGGCGAGCACCATCATATCAAAGATGGTGTGAAGAGATTTGGTAATGCCGTTACATTTGGTGCTGGTGCTACAATTGGTAATAAGATTGTGGATTCAATTCTATGAAGAATGTTAAAGCTTTTGGGGAAATAGTGCAACTGTGCCTCGTACTTTTTATCTATTGGCTTCTCCTCCCTCCTTGCAAGCACAAGTTTATAATTTTATAGCTTCACCTTTTCATTATTACACTGATTAACTGTCTACTGAATTAACATGAGTTCTTACAAATGGTTTTTATGTTTTGGAATGCAAGATATCCACTGAAGGTGTGAGTCAATAGTACGTGTGAAACCAGGCTGTGTAGCCACCGGTAACTTGCTCAGCAACCTCTTTAGTTGTCGTGCAGATAAATGTTTGGTAGCAATCAAAAACCTGAAATTTTGTAGCGATCACTATATAAGTACTGATTAATTTCTTTCTCGTATTTTTGAGTCTTGTAATTGGATCTTGCAAGTTTTAATTCCAATTTCAACACATATTCAAACACAATGAGTGAGCCACAGCCTGAACCCCAACCACAAAAGAGCCACAAAGCAAGAAATTGTGGAAAGCGTCTGTTGGACTCCATTATATTTGGTATGGGGGCTACTATAGGTAGCAAGATTGTAAACGCTTTTTGTTGAAGTTTCAGCGAATTTATTGATCGTCACTTCTACAAACTCATTCAAGTTGAAAACCAAATCAATTATCGAATAAACTTCAATCAATTAAAGAAAGATAAAGATCTTGTTGTTTTGTTTGGTCTTGTTTTTTTCGTGTTGTCTCACTTAAGAGATAAGATATAAAATATAGATATGTATTAATAATAGGAATGTTACTTCTGCCTATATACATTAACTAAGTGTTAAAAAAAACTGAGTAATTTCTGGATATCCTGTCAACTGTCATCAATTTGAAGTCGTAAGTTGACTCTGGGCTACTCAAGTCATTTATGTCTCTCACCCAATCTTGCTTAGCGTACGCAGGGAGGATCTTTAATCCAAGCTTTCTCAAATTGATTAATTCAAGGTATAGAAGACCTTCGTTGTAATAATCAACAATGGAATCTTTCTTTGTTGCTTCGATGGTTAATAATCGGTGCAAATTATTAAAGGACTTTAAAATGCTAATTCTGAGTCTTTTGGTGAATTTGATAAAGTATCCATGCTTAAGGTATGTCTTAGCGGAATTAAGTAAGTACCATACTATTAGCAAACTTGGAGATGCAGCAACAATACCGAAGACAAGTTCCTGAGATTTCAAAATCTTATCAATACCAGAGATAGCCAAAGATCCATCGACTTTTGTCTTCTGGATTTGGATCAAAATGTTTCTCAGCATGTCACCCGTTAAAATTGACTTCAATGGCTGTCTTAGATCGTGCTCGTACCCCTTCATTAGCAATTGAAGGTTACCTGCTTTTATTTCCTTCTGTAGCATAGAGTAAATAGCTTCTCTGTTTGTATTTGATAATTCGGTCTCCGTAATGTATGAGTAGTTGTCTACTGAGTATTCTAACACCATTCTTTCAAGGGATTCCAAATCAGATGAAAGTGATTGTTGTGACATGATAGCAATTCTTGACGAATCATCATGTCTAATAGTTTTCAAAATATTGTTAAACGGTTGCACGATCCAATTTTTCCAAAAACCAACAACTGTTTCAACTAGGTTCAACTTGATCCAATCGTACACAGCCTCTCTGTTGGCTATGGTTGTATAAATGATGCCAGGTCCATATAATCCAAGGCAAATTAGAATAGCCCAATACTTCACTAGGTTTGTTGGCTGCTGAACAGTCATACGTTGTTGCTTAATTGTTTTATTGTATTTCGGCAGCAAGTGGTTGAATATAAAAGCGAGTTGTTTAAACGACTTGTTCAAATCTGAAGAGTGGGCTTGGATGCTAGTCTCAAACTCGTCCGCATCATTACTGTAAATTGATTGGATTCTTTCTATAATTTCAAAGTCTTTTGGTAAAATCGAATGTGGTTTCACCAAGTCTACTTCAAAACTTGGGATTTCATTCAACAAGAATCCTAATCTTTTTGTATTTTGATGCTGTAGCTTCGCAACTTTAGTTCTTCTTTCCTTTAGTTCTATGGTAGAATAGTATACAGGGAGGTATACAATTGTTTTGATGAATAGACCGGCCTTAGTAGTAGTATTACGGTTCTTCTCAATCAAAAATGTAGTCGGAGATGCTAGAAGTGATCTAATATTGTTGGATGAAGACTCCAATAGTAGATTGGCCCATTTGATAAGAGTTAGGTAATACGACTTCAAAGTTTGTGGCAGCCAAGCTGGAGTCTTCAAGGATTGAGTCAAGGAACTATTCCCAGCTTCCATGTTTCGTCCAATGACCTCGTGGTACAGTGCTTGTATTCCTTTTTTGATGTTCAGGGGTAAAGTCTGGATGGAATAAATAGCTATGCTCATGTTAGATGATAGAACACTATCGTAGTAGGCCAAGTCCTCCATCAATGGTAGTGTGTTGTGTAGCAGAACTTGATTAGAGAATATAATTAATATTATGAGAGAATAAGTCAAAATCATTTTTTGTAGCTCAAAAATATCTGGATCGTTGGTGTCAATTAGCCCATCTTGAAAACTCTTAAGGATTTCAGAGACCTTTTTGGCTGACTTCTTGTCTAAGTTTAACGCCTTTGAAGTCACACTGACCTGAAAATCATCATTCTTCGCATATTGTTCCTTCAAAGGTTTCAAGATCAAATATAAATCGGAAAATACACCCCTTAAAAATATAGATTGTTGTGAATTGGCAGCATTGTCCCTCTTATCCAGCTTCGATAGCAACTCGAGAGAGTGCTTATCCAATCCTTGAATATTGGCTAGAAGCCTATCTACTAAGATATTGTTCGACATTTAAAATCTGTCAGGAAATCTTTCAAGAAGAGAATTGTCAATTGAATTACTATATACTAAGGGGAAGTGTAGGGAACCTCTTTATTAAATGCCCGGGAGACAGACACCAACCAAAAATTGAACTACAGATCAAAGTTAAGCAAACTTGCTCTCTCCCAGGAGGAAATGCAAATGCATTATGTCATTGATTACGTAAATACGTGAAGAGGTCTCCTCGCTCTCTCGAAGGCCAGCAAAAGGATCTGGCGTCAAATACAGTCTTCTTGATTGTCCGTCACAAGACTAGAACAGAACACAACGCACAGTTGCGGTTATATTTCGTTCAGTTTGTTATTCTTGCATAACTGTTGATGAGCGCGGTAGATACAGCTTCCAACATGGAAGGGGGGCAGCCATTTCAGGATGTCAACCCAACAGCTGAGCATCAATCGGCAACGGATAATATTCAAAGTACGACCCCGGAAGACCTTGAAATAACGGTGCCTACGGACAGTTCACAGACGAATATCGCCGATTCTGCAACAGATATTGACTCGGGACTAGAACTTATAAAGGAGTTTGTTTCAAAAGCATCTCTGTCTGAAGCTCAAGAAACTCCATTGAAAAAACAGATAGAGATTGAAATAACCTCAAGAGCAGAAAAGCAGCGTATAAGGTACAATAAACGTTCTGAATATTTTGATAACTCGAAATTGGAAGTCACCAGCATTGTAACTGGTCGTGATCCTATGGATTCCATTCTTGAGGCATCACTTTGTTTGTTGTTTGAGGCCTTGGGCATCACACATATTAATGAAGGTGCTCTGCATGAATTGACGAATTGGGCGCTCAGGTATATGAATAAGTTGTTTACAAATTTACATAAGATCAGTGAGATACAGAGAAGAAGGCAACCTTCAAAGATGGATATAAGTTTGCTATTACGTCAAGGGATGTTTGATCTAGAAGATTTAGCGATTGAACAGCAGTTCACAAAGAAGTCCAATAAAAACAATCGATTAGAGATCGACAAACTTAATAAAGAGGCATTGAATTTGAGCCGCATATTGGACAGACCCGCTGATACTGATGTGTTGACAGAGAATGATGCTGCCTTTGTATTCTTCAACGACATATCGACGATTGTCTCTGAGGTGTTTCCACCTTCAACCACTACAAAGTCATATATTCCAAGTTGGATGCCACCGCTTCCTCCGGATCATACTTATAAGTCGACTCCGAAGTATTCAACTGTGTTGAAAGATCCTAGAAAATTGAAAGAGAAATTAGTGGAAGAGGGTAGAGTTGGTGAAAAAGCTCTTTATCACATCATGAAGTTAGAGGAGAATATGGTGTCGAAACAATTGATAGACAGTAATCCTGAACCGAGTAGTGACTCTGATTCTGATGAAGAGGCTGAAATGGATCTGGAAAACAGAAAGAATGAGGAAGAGAACGAAAAAGAATCTGAGATAGAGAAAGAGAGATCAACTGAACTAAAGTTAGAGAAGTTAAAAGAGAATGAGACACTTAATAATAGAACTGAGACAGGCGAGTCATCATCAATTGCGGATAATGGTAATTTGTTGGTCAATCAAATATTGGAGGCAAGTACTACACAAAAAGAAGAAGTCAAGGAGGGAGAAGTTTCATTGCCTAGAGACTCTGACGATGTCCTGCGTGTCCCCGCCCCAGCATCAGCAGCATTTGATATTGTTGAGTTTGCTTCTAAAAGAATGAAGCTTTTAGAGAAGCGTAGACTAGAAGCAGAGGAGAGATTTGAACAGAGGGCTACATCGGATGAAGCACGATTTGGTAAATTTTTAGGGTTCTACACGAGAAGTGAAAAGCTGCCGGACAAGTATAACGAAACAATGTCTCGGTTTTACACAGATAGATATAAAGAGACCGAACGACTCCTCATTCTACAGAGCAAGAAAAGAATGAAGGTTTTGCAAAAGCAAGAACGTAAGCGTCAAAAGCTTGAGAAACTCCGAATTAAAACTAAAGAATCAGCCAGCTTTGAGTTTAATGAATTTGATGAAGATTTGGAATTTGATCTGGATGATGTTGCTTTGGATGATGCCGATCAAGGCCACTCACAGCATTCTATTGAAGGAGCTGTGCAACTTTCAAAGTCTAGTATTGAAAATGCAAATAATCAGGAATATGAGGGCAATTCTCCTAGCCATGAAAGTTCAATTGTTAATCAATCAGATGGTAAAGAGCTAATGGATTTGCCTGACAGAGATGATGCAATAGAGAAGCAGAAATCCGAGGATATGACCAATTCTGAAACACATTTGATAAAGTTTGAAAACGGTGATAATGAGTCTGGTCATAAGAATGCGCGTGTTGGTGATGAAGTGGTGAAAAAGACAGAGAGTATTTCACCTTCTGTGATTCATCAGGACAAGGACAGCATTCAGGTTTCTGCTGGGGGTCCTGAGGCCAACTCTGAAGCGAGCGATTTTGATGAGTTTGAAGATGTCGATTTTGATATGGAGGAGCTAGAGTAGCTGTGTATGTTACCTTACGAAATTGTATAATAAATAGTGTAATTTAAAGTCATATGGACTCTAATGTATTCTAACGTGTGCTATCAGTATCATCAGCTTCAGCTAGCGTAGATCTCCTCGGGGAGCCACAAATTCGCGTCCCCAGTGAGGTTGTGGACCGTGTGGCCTTTTGGAAAGCGAGACCCAAGAGGAAAAAACAAACACAGTAGAATGGCAACTCACCTACATTTTTTGCCCTTTATCTTAACTCACACCTGTTTATGAATCATTGTTGATTGTGATTGTGTATTATATTACGCTGATACAACAATTAGTAATTTGAAGGCATATTTACGCGTATACAACAGATTGAGATTTACGACTAGTTCGCAAGGTTTGAATATTGTGGGATGACCGACTCCACACCTGTTTACTTTCCTCCTAATCTTCCATACCCGCTAACAATAGTGAAGATAGCAGTTGAGGAGGGATCTGAAATCAAGAGACATACTACCGTTGTTCATTACAAGTATTTTGATTTTGAGCCGGTTCCATTGAGTAAACAAGATGAAGAAAAGACTGACGAGTCTGAGAGGAAATTAATCAAGGTTGAATATGTTGGTTCTTTCGAATCTCCGTTAGAAGGTAAAATTTCAAGTATAAAGGTTCATGTTGGTGATAAATTGAAAGATTCTTCAACGCTTATATTGGAAATTGTTGAACCATGTACACATGCCATTCAATATGGCGGTTTGTGTGCCATATGTGGTAAGCCTGTTGAAGACGGAGATTACTCTGGATTCAATGACAGAGACAGAGCACCAATCTCAATGTCACATGGAACAACAAATTTAAAGGTATCAGCTAAGGAAGCTGCCATGATTGAAAAGAGTTCTACTCAGAGATTGCTCAAAGACGAAAAGCTATCACTTGTTGTCGATTTGGACCAGACAGTCATACATGCCACTGTGGATCCAACTGTTGGGGAATGGATGTCAGACCCAAGTAACCCAAATTATGAATCGATTAAAGATGTTAAATCCTTTTCATTGGAGGAAGAAGCAATTGTTCCACTGGGTTATACTGGACCTAAACCTGCTCCCCATCTCAGATGGTACTATGTTAAATTAAGACCCGGGCTTCAACAATTTCTAGAAAAAATTTCAAAATTATACGAACTCCATATCTACACCATGGCTACAAGAGCCTATGCAAAATCGATTGCCAAAATTATAGATCCGGACGGTAATTATTTTGGAGATCGGATTCTATCCAGAGATGAAAGTGGTTCTTTAACGCAAAAGTCATTAAAAAGATTATTTCCTGTTGATACATCCATGGTTGTAGTTATTGATGACAGGGGTGATGTTTGGAATTGGTCTCCTAATTTGATCAAAGTGGTTCCCTATGATTTCTTTGTTGGTATTGGTGATATAAATTCGAGCTTTTTACCTAGACAGAATGCACTTTTGGGACCCTCCAAGCGTCGTAAATCTGTGAGTATACTTGAAGACCAGTTGAATTCTGCCTCTGAGGTACGAAGTATTGCTTTTTCAAATTCTGATGAATCGGCTATTGCTGAAGATGATGAATATGAGAGTGATGATTCTGGGGGTGATAATAAGAAAGGAGAAAATGCTGATGATTCCCCCGGTGGTACAGATAAAGGAGCTGCCGATGCAGATACATCCACTGTTGATATCTCCCTTCCTGAAGAAGGTTATTCTCCTGTTGATCGAATGATGGAATTGAGTGAAGGTGAGGACAACACCGAGTTATTGGCTGCGCAGGAAAATGAAAGAACAACGGCCTTGGAACTTCAACAGCATGAAAGACCTCTAGCAAAATTACAAGAAAATTTGGATAAAATTATAGAAGAAGAAGAAATCAAGAGCCATGAATTGCCGAACGGTGATAAAAGTGTCATTGAAGAAAAGGAATCGCATAACCTTTTATGTGATGACGACACGGAGTTAGAGACACTAGGTCAAGCATTACTCAGAATACACAACGAGTTTTACTTTGAAGTGGAAAGATCAGAGAAAAATTTACCGGACGTCAAAGATATAATGACAGCAATGAAGACTTTAGTTTTTAAAGAGTACGTGTTTTTGTTGAGTAGTGTTTTACCGATGGGAACACCGTTGGAGACTGCAGACATCGTCATTTGGGCTAAGTCCTTTGGTGCCACATTTGTGACGAACTACACAAAGGCGGTGACCCATGTGATTTGTAAGAATCCGGGAACCTATAAAGTTAGATTAGCCAAGTCGATAAATCCACAAGTGATTGTTGTGAACCCCGATTGGTTGTTCAGTTGTATTGCACAATGGGAAAAAGTCCCTGAAGATGACTACATTGTTCCGGTCAAGGATCTGTTAACCAAAGAAGAGGTTGCCGCATACATTGACGCCCATAATATTGAAGGAGAAAATGCATTTGATGCTGGTGATTTGGATTGGGGTGAGATTGATAAAGAGATGGAAGAATTCATTGATTCGGATAGTGACGATAACGATGATGAAGTGGATCCAGAAGCCGTTTCAGATGAAGAAAGTGGAAGAACCGAAGACAAATCATCAGATGAAAACTCTCCAGAATCCGGAGCTTCTACCGCTCATAATTTGAAGAGAAGAGTGGAAGATGATGCTGATAATGCAGAAGTTGATGAAAGTATGGCTGATGCTAGTTTTACAGAGAAAAGACAAAAAGTGAACACTTCGAAAGATGATGTTGAGAGTGACGACGAATTTGAAAAATCGCTATTACAGGACCTAGCTGATTTAGAGGAAGAAGAAGTCGGAGAAGAAAAAGAATGAAATCTTAAAAAAGAACCAAACTAATAGTTGTTAGTTTTATGTATATTATTATTATTGTGTGTTAATAATGTCAAATATGTTGTATCTTGCAACTTTGGAGTAACCCTAAATCACGTGACTGTCTTGGAGGCACATCCGCATGCATGCATGTAAACTCAAAGTACACCTCTCCCCCAGCCACCCATGATGACGTAATTGATGATTCAAACCTTGACTTCCGCAGCGAGCGAAAAGGAAGGAAAAGGATCTGAAGCGCCCACATACAACTAACAACAAGATGACTCCAGCGTCAGCACACTTATATGGGCAACGATTTGAGACACCAAATCGCCTCATCCTAACCAAAATATAGCATAATAGTCGTTAGAAGCGACCCATCTATTTCACTGGATTCCCTTTTTTTAGCTTGATATTTCATATATACTAGGCCTCGAATCCACACATTTTGTTTTGAACATCCGGCATTTGTTTATATTACTGCGGACCGGCATTGGATCCCCTCAAAATAGTGCTAGTCTTTCTTTACAGCCATTCCGTTTTATTTTTTTGGCATTACTGACCAGTTATTGCTTGAAAGTGTAACACAACAGTTGCATAAGTTACAAAAGTTTTTTCTTGTGTATATCATATAAACAAACTATTTTATCGCCAACGCGTTTTGATCTCACATAAAGAACATGGATTCCGTTACTACAACAATTACTCAGGAGCCAGTGAATCAGGCTCCTCAATTTGTGATAAGGTATGCATCATCAGTGGTTGAGCAGTGGCACAAGTTTATTGATTTTGTCGAAACTATTCCAGGTGGACCGATCCTTTTAAATTATATCAAGGCCTCTCACAAGAATGATCCGTGGAGAACCTTGTTAGAAGTTCTACTTGCTTTGCTAGCAATAAGATACTTTTTGGCCTCCAAATATTCTCAAGATGAAAGTGAAAAAGTTAAGCTATCAAAAAGAGAGGTTGATGAGTTGATTGATGATTGGGAACCAGAACCAATCGTTCCACCTGTTAGACAAGACGAACGCTGGTTATTTGATTCGATCCCAGCTATTGAAGGCCCAATCACCACTCATGTTGATATCATCGAGCCTAAATCAAAGGAGGTTATTCCAGACGTGCTGAACATGGCATCTAGAGATTTCTTGAATATGAGTTTGAACGAGCATGTCACTGCGAACGCCATTACTACTATCAGGGAACGTGGTGTCGGGGCTTGTGGCCCTGCCAATTTCTACGGTACTCAGGATGTTCATGTCCGTGTTTCTGAAGATCTTGCCAGATTTTTGGGAGCTGAAAAGGGTATTGTCTATGGTCAAGATTTCTGTACTGCAACTTCAGTTTTACCCTGTTTCTTGAAAAGAGGTGATATTGCTATTGTCGACGATGGTGTTTCTCTTTCATTGCAAAAAGCTGTCATGATATCACGTTGTAGCATTGAGTGGTTCCATCATAATGACATGGACCACTTGGAGAGCATTTTGGAAAGCTTGCAAGAGGAATTGCAAGAGGGACCATTAAACAGAAGATTCATCGTCACTGAGGGTTTATTTGAGAATTTTGGTGATTATCCTGACTTACAAAGACTAGTGGAAATTAAAAACAAATATAAGTTCAGATTGGCATTGGATGAAAGTTACTCCATTGGCACTTTAGGTCCAAATGGACGTGGTTTACCAGAGGTTTACGGTATCCCACGATCTGAAATCGAAATGACTATTGGTACCCTTGCACATTCATTTGGTGCCAGTGGTGGTTTTTGTGTTGGATGTGATGCTATGATCTACCATCAAATCTTATCTTCGAATGCCTACGTCTTCTCTGCTTATATTCCTCCATACTGTGCCACTGCCACTTCGACGGTTATCCGGCTATTGGAAGGTGCGGAACAGCCAGGTAAAGTAAACCCACTAGTTAGACCATTACAGGAGAATGTTGCCCTAATGAACTCCCTATTCAAGAATTCGACAAAATTGGCTGATCTAATAGCTGTCAGATCATCCTCTCAATCAGCAATCATGCACATAAGAATCAATCCAGCTTTGCGTAAGAGCCTAGATCTAGCCGAAGGTTACGGTGGGCCAGGTTCAACTGTTGTTAAAGCCGTCAAGAACGGTCACGAGAACGGGTACTTTGATAGAGATTATAATACTGAGTGTTACATTCTACAACTAATCATTGATCAGTTACTGGAATCGAAGGTTCTAATCACCAGATCGAAGAGAATTTTGCATCATGAACTCTTGCCTTGTGTTCCTGAGCTAATCATCAACTTAAATGCTGGTTTTACCAGAAGTGAAATTGAATCATCGTTCGTTGCCATTGAACAATCTATATACCAAAATCTAAGCACCTTAACTTACAAGTCGTTTGATCAAATTGCTGATACATTAGAATATTAGAAGGTTCAATGTATGATTGTTTTCTTCTTTTCTTTCTTCTGTTTTTAATTTTTTTAAATTAGTTTCTACTTCATTACTTGTTTATTATGTCACACTATACCATTGATCCTAGTTAATCTTGTTCATCCCTAGGTGGTTAGACTTCTGTTGCTTTTTCTGTTCTAAATATATCTCCCTATTAATTCAATTTCACTTTTTATTTTTCTCCATTTTTTTTTTTTTACCTTTTTTTTAACTCCATCTATCTAGGTGTTCTCACTTTATCAACCAGTATTATTCCCAGCTATTTGTCCTTTGTGTTCTATTCGTTTTTTGTTGTAGATACATTTTTTTCTTCTTTTCATTTCATATTTTATACTTTTAGTCTATACCTATTTTTTGTCTTCTTCTTCTTGACACATATAAAGTTTATATTACATAGTTTATCATAATAGATACTTTTCAGACTTGTATTCCTCTCTCTATATATGAGAAGTGTATATAAAAATAGCACAATTATAACTTCTCCTCTAAGATGTACTTATCGTCTACGATTTTGGCATTGAATATACATCTAACTACCCAGTTCCACTCAACCACGCGATACTTAGTTGCACCAATAGCCTTCTTGAACGAGTCAATCAATTTAGAGTCTTCAGCAGTACATAAAAGGTAGTACACCCCATCTTTCGATTTCTTGAACTTCTTGGTTTTGACATCAACCACATCGCATTCTTTACAACCGAACGCCTTGATAATACTACTGATCAGTTCGGTACCTCCAGTGATCTTGGAGGATAGGTTGATCGGTAAGCCTGCAAACAAACTAGCGTTCGAATTCAGGATCAAGTTGGAGATGCAAAATTCAGGGCCTTGTGCCGAGTCAACAAACAAATCTTTAACTTTAACGTCGGTATCAAAGTCAATTACTGAGGACAACTTATACTTGCTTATATCAGGTTTAACCGACTCGAAATCCAATATTTTCTTGTGTGTATCTAGAGTACCCAACACATCGGAGACAAAAATTGGTGAAATGATCCACTTTGGGCTCATGCTTAATGATTTTAAGAACTTTTCGGTTCTTAAAATGGTAGGAGCAATGATACAGTTGAGTTGCTTCACTGGCTGATCCACGATCTTGATGCCCATTCTAGTCAATTGTCGTAAGTCTGACTTTGTGAGGTCATCGCATCCAGTCAGTATTGCCGTTATTGCGTATGGCTTGTTGGTACTCGTTTTGGTCTTCTTTTTGACTTCCAAGTTCTCCTTATCATCTTCAGAATCAATTTCGTGTACAGTTCTCTTCTTTGAGGGCTTTACCGTATCATTGGAAGCTTTCTCTGTTGCGCTCTTCTTGTTGTCTTCTAGTGACTCTTCAGTAGAGTCTAGCTTCACCTGAGGGTCTTCTTCCTTTATATGTTCGGAATTGTTCTCAGTGACTTCTATCTCGATTCCTGTCTCCTTGATTTTCTCGACTTCTTGATGTTCATCTTCGGCATTATGATCTGGTTCTATTGGTCCATTCAGTTCGGCTGATTCCTCTAACCCTTCATTATGATCTGGTTCTTTCGATTCAACTGATGTTCCCAGCTCTTCGCGGAGCTTGGCAGATTCTACTGACTGTATCTGTGCATCCGGCTCTTCAGATTCAAGCTCCTGCTGGTGACTACTCAATAAACTCTCACCTTGTCTCATGGTTGGAGTTGAAATCTGCGTGGCATCATTGTCAGATAAAATCTGCTTGGATTGTTCCTCGCTGGTTTTAGAGTCGCCTTCCTGTACAAGATCAGTAGTTTGGTTAGAATTCTCTTGATAGAATTTTGAAATAACCGAACGATGCAAAGGAGTCTGTCCTATGATATGCGTTAAATTCGAATCTTTGAGGAATAAAAGGTACCTTTCCTCATCAATATCTTGCAATTTCCAATTTGCAAATGATTCCTCTATCCATAGATGATTCACACATTTTATACCCCATTCTTTAGCAGCTTGATACTTTTTACCACAAGGTTTGGCAACCAATAGATGGGTATTAAAATCCATCTTCAAAGTCTTTGTAAATTTTCCACCCATAGCTTTCACCAACTGTTCCAAATAGAGTCTCGAATCTCCTGTGTAATTCGTAACGGTCAACACACACTGCTCCATACCTGGAATTCCAACAGACGGTATTGGATAGTGTAGCAACTTTCTCAATGGTGAGATCCACTTCTTATGGAGAACCATCCAATAAATCCATTGCATGCTACCCACCTGGAAATCCCTATTGGACGCTATTTTGTACATCTCTCCAGCACGATACCTACCAACAAAGCAATTTAATTTCGTCTTCTGTTTTTTCAAATCGTCAATGGTTCCTTGAATCATGCACGTTCCACCGGCCTGACGAATCATGGATTCTGTCAGCTCCATCACCCTCTCAGATATCCCTAGATCCTCACCTAAAAAGAAGTGCTTCCCTTTCAAAAAATCGTCGATATTTTTCAAATGATCCTCGTTATATATCACTTGATCATGACCCGCTTTAATATCTAGATCTTCGTTGTCACCTTCATGGCCCCCATCAAAAGAAGATTCTGCAATAGATGTATTGCTTACAGCAGGATTGGGGAACGAATAAGGTGTGGCATCTAGTTTTCTTCTCAACTTTAAGCAATCCTCAATCCATTGTGGCAAAACAATGAGCACTTTGATTACATTGTCGCTCAACTCGTTGAACTTCTGGACCAGCATGCATTCGTCGTCATCCATTGAGGTTGCAATCAAATGAGTTATTCTTCTATCGATAACACTGGCAGTTGTCCCACCGAACGATTCTACACCCAGATAGATTGCCTCCCGGTCACCATCAGGAATAGATGCAACGCAGTGAACATGGATATCGCTAAAGAAGTATTTAGGATCTGGTGAGTGGGATCTGACCGGTAGCAAAGTGGCCTCGTCGATCGATCCAGTGATCCATGAATCCTTGACTACTGGAATCATCAAATCTTCAGCCAATGCATAATCAACAAAATCAATAGTGTTTGAAATGATGTGGGTATAAAGGGACATTTTATTGTCTCGTAATGGAACCAAGTCACTGTCTTTCTTGACCGTGATGGAGTCTCGACCTTTCATGCCAGTTTTGGCAAGCTTCTTCTTCAAGGAATCAACATGTGCAGCCGGCAGACTCGTTGATTGGATAATCAAAAACTTCGCCTCCTTGAATATCTTTGACATGTTAACGTAGGTCTCTGTCTGGCGACTAGATTCTGTATGCTACAAAACAAAAGGCTACTGGCTATTATCCAACGCCTTAAAATGGGGCAAAAACAAATTAACGCGTCTCTGAATTCTGAGCAGTGACGGATACAAACATGTACACGCAGTAAAATACAGCACCGCGTGCGGCCGGCCTACCTGGTGAGCTTCCTTGCGATTGGCGACGAGCGGTGGTGGGTTTTACTGCTACATTCTGCAGCTCAAATTGGCTAGCAGGCGGGGATTAACAGTGGTTAAGGTTGAAATCCGGAACGTTCTGGGTTTGCAATAGAAGGTTCAAACAAGCAAAAAAAAATTAATATATTAAAAGATTAAGTGAAGGAGGAAACAAAAACATGGATGAATAAGAACTTAAAAGCTTAAAAAAGGAAAAGATGAAAAATACAAACGGTACTATTCAGCAATAAGAGCTTCAGCCATCTATTTACGTTTGAAAGAATGGATGAGCCATAGCTTCTTTGGCCGTCAATCTTTCTCTGTGATCGTATTTTAGTAAATTGTCAATCAGATCTATAGTAACGGGATCATCACTCAAACGTTTGTTACTTTCGTTGATGAAACTCTTCCATGGTTTTCTAGGGTAGTTTCCCAATATGTCATCGTAGTCGCTACTCAACTTTATGCCGTACTTGTTAGCATAGTTCATCAAACCTTCGGTTCCCAACACTTTGGCAATCTTCACTAATTGATCGTTGTTGGAGTCACCTTTGAAGAATGGTTCCTTCTTGAAAACAATGGCTGCTATCATGGCACCAACTGACCATAAATCTAAAGAATAATCGTATTGCTGTAAGTTAATCAACAATTCTGGACCTTTATGATATCTTGAAGCAACACGAACGTTGAAATCCATCCCAGGATGATAAAATTCAGCCAAACCCCAATCAATCAATTTCAAAGTTTTAGTAATCGGATCGATCATAATATTCTGTGGCTTAACATCTCTGTGTATTATACCCATGGAGTGGGAATAATCTAAAGCGATCAATAACTGGGTGAAATAGTATTTGATATCGTCAACTGTGAATTTTGGATATAATATTCTAAAATCAACATTATTAATTTTTTCGAAAATTAAAGCTGGAATTTTTGAATTCTGATCCTGGATCAAATCATAAAGTTCAATTATATTTGGGCCTCCGGTCAAATTCTTTAAGATTTTAATTTCTCTATAAATCTTTTTCAACTTCACTGGTTTTAAAACTTTAATAACACAAGGTCTGTTGTTTAGAACGTTGATACCGGTGAACACCTCGGAATATTTACCTCTTCCAATTTTGGAAACTATCTCGTAGTTAGAAATGTTCCCCCACTGAATCTTATAGTTCTCATAATCCCAATACTCTGTTGGTCTTATTTTGTTGGCATCAGCGTAGACTCTAGCAACAGAGTACGTTCTTCCGTACTGAACAGGATAAGTGGACATGCTCTGTATTTGTCTTTGTCTTTTTTTTTCTCTCTCCTTTCCCTGTCCGATATAAACGTCCCACAGAAAAGACCCTAATACAACACGATGCTTAAACCGGAGAACACAGTCTAGTAAGCCAGATAGGAATAATGAACAAGATATTAACACTTCCCCGTGTGTAGATAACCAGCGCAACCTGTCATCAACAGTCACCGTAAAACCAGCTCTGGCCCCACCAAGCGAATCCATTTTTGTTGCACATGAAAGCCCCTCCATTGCTCCAACAGCAATCCCGATAGACGCAAAACTGCTTCTGTGTGGCGTCGTTTATCGCCGTCGGCGCAAAAAAAAAAAATTGGACGTCGTGACACCTGTGCACCCTTTTTACTTGCAATTTTTTTGTACCTTGTATATAATAATTACGTGAAATTATCAACTGGTTGCTTACGTACATGATTATCTATATATATATAGAGATCGATATTGCCTCTAATTATATATTATATAATCTATTTCCAGACGCGTCGGTGTTTCCCTCTCATTATATAGCGGTGTGTCTTCTTCCAATTCAAACTCTGGATTGATCTATACTCTTCAAAATTGAAGAAGAGTATAATTTCAAGCTAAGTGTAAACATATATGACATTGGCACAGATTGGCAGGTATGATATCAAGTTGGTAAACTCGAATGTATTGAAAGAATTATCTTTGGAACAGACAACATGCACCGGTGACTACCTTCGGGATGTCAGATTTTACGGTCAGAAAAACCTGCCAAAACAAGCAAGTTTTAAGAAATTGAAAGTTGTTGATTTGGTATGGGTTGATGAAATCCCATTGTGGTTGATCGACTATACTACAATGGAAGCTGGCATGAAAGTCTATACCGAGGAAACTAAAACAGAGGAGTTTTTCAAAACCCTTTCGATGTATTGCGATTTTGATCGGTCCAAATGTGTGGGTGTGCTGATTGAAACCGATAACATTGGTCTGTATCTTGTCTCCTATCCCAAACTTGACTCTTCCGGAATGGTTGAGATTGAAACCGTTCTGTTAAACTTTAGCAATGAATTGAATCTGAAACTTATTTCTTTAAACAAGCTATGGCATCAAAAGAAACTTCAAGGGCATTCAACAAAATCAATTGTGGTTGAAATTGAAGCTGAATTGAAGAAAGGAGACGACTTTTTGGATATGTATCTCAAAAAGCGTACATCATCGTCAGCTGCTTTAACTGCTGGTAGACCACCAAGTTTCACGTCACAATCCTCAACTGGCGCTGGGGCTAAAAAATTGCATGCGTTCAAATCCTCGAATGATCATCAATTCATTGATAAATTTGAAAAGATGGTTGAAAAAATCATCTTAAATGAATACCGGTTGCGAAACTTGTACTCAAAATTATCAAAGGAAGAGTACAGAGAGCTTTTTTCACTTGTTCTAAAATCTACTAGATTTATGTTACGTTCCTCGATTAAGAGTAGTGAGGTTCCTGAATATTCGCATTTGAGCAACGTTGTGGGACGCTTGTTTGACATTTATTTATCTGATAAACCTGCAGACTTCGTCACAGGAAGTTTCACATAATGGGACAAACAAATGGACGATGACTTGATGATCCCCCCTATATTTACTTCTTTTTGATAATCCGCGTTGGGGAATTTATTTGATAGCGTGACTTTAAATAGGGAAAACAAGGGACAAATTCCGTTGTGGGGAGCTCTAATTGTCTATTAAGATATGCACAGTATCTTCTTCTCCTTCGATAGATTGATCGATTGAAATCATTGTTGTTTGTGACTTTAGATTTAGAGTCGTGCCACGCCCCCGCACAGATATAGAGTAATGTAACCAGCTAGTGGCATCACCGTGCGAAACTAAGTGGCACCATGACGCTCGTCGCTTTCCCCTCCCATATTCCAAGATATGTGTCTCACCTTGGGTGTTTGTTTACCTTCTGACTCTATTTGAATCATCGATCGGTTCGAGTATTTGTTAACAATAGGATAATTCAATTCTTGTGGGTTGTTTATTAAGTCCTCCCCACTTTCTGGGCTTGGACCATATATCTATAGTTCCCCACACGTCCATCATCTATGGCTTTTTTCGGTGGTTTTTTGTTTATATTTTCATATACATATATATACCTATACATATACATTGTGGACTCCTGTCGATTGTAATTAATGCTTATTGCAGAAAGCAGTAGGTATGATGGCTTATGTACATACAACTACTGATTGAACCATTTTAAAAAATAATGCCTTTCAAACGGTCACTTGAGGTAGAATGAATGCACCAAATTTCAGGCATGAATAATTTTTGTAATTTTGTACGGAATCCCTCTTTTGTTACTCGTAAGTCTATGTAACTATTGCCAGGTAAGTAACGAATATGGGATATAATGTGTCGATATGCAACTGTTTTTTTTTTACTTTTTTTGTTTTGTCTTTTTTTTTGCAACAGCGTCATCCCTGTGGGCGGGCATCAACCGCATCAACTTGGTTACCCAGTTCTGCATTAACGAAGTCGAAGGTTACAACTTATACTCAAACCTATAGATGCCGTTCACTCTTCAGAATAATTAACTAGCCTATCGGATGCGATGCCTTGCAACTTGTCAACGGTGAAAAGGACTTTTGTGTTTTTTTTACCCAGGGCGATGCATCATGCTTTTCGTGCTAAATGAGCCATCGGGTGAAATAGAGGGATTATATGCTCTTTGTGGATCGCTTCCGAAAAGAGATAACCATGGTATATGTCGATGGGCGGAAGCTGTCATGCCAACCAAGTGCTCATGCAAAATTAAATGAACAAAAAAAAAGAAACAAAGAAAGGGTGGCGTCATTTGTGAGACGAACAAATTTATATATTTAATTAACCTTCTTGTCAACGGGGTTGTCAAGTAACGCACCACAGCTGAAATTGTTAATTGCAGGGCCCTGTTGTTGTGCATACACTGCAAATAATAGCCGTCCACGTCTATAACTGATTCTTTTATTGCTGCAGTCGCGCCGCAGATGAAGACTGATGCCGCTTTCTATTTTGCACGCACGCGAGCCTCAAATTGAAACAATCCCGACTGACACCAGGCAGGACATTCCTTTTCTTTTGCCCTTCCCTTCCATGCCAAGGAGTTGTTCGCTTTCTCCTTTCGAATTTCGTACTTGGTGTGCATTTCTTTAATATATGAGTCTAAAAATACGGCATTCACACTTAATAAGTGATTCAAGAAAAAGTGTTAATCGAATTCGACCACCACAGCCATCGTATTTGTCTATATATATAGCTATACAGCTTTTTGCACCCCCTGTAGAAAAAAACTGGCCACCCCGTACTCAATCACATCACTCACTCACATACACGCAGGCACGTCCACCGTGCCCAAGAAGCTCAGCAATACCGATCCTCGCGCAAATTGAGTCGTGGGCCACCTGGAACGCTGGGCAGTGTTCCATTTTTGGAGTAAAGTCTCAACTTTCAACTGTGTGTCAACTCGGTGCATGGCGATTCGTATACGTATACGTGCTTCAGATTCGTGGCAGTGTGACAACGTGGGTTTCTGACTAGTGGAACAACCCCTATTGTAGCAAAAGTGTCGTTGCATCACAGATTTGTTGTCTGATCGCTGATGAGTCGTTCAGTGTGCTGCATATCTCTATTTCCCACCTTCATATTGTTCACACATTTCCAACCTTATTTATTTTCTTGTTTATCACCTGCCATAAAAAGATGATGCAGAAAGCTTATTAAGAGAATTTGATGATAATAAACTGGATTGTTAAAACGTAAGAGTATCGTAATAACAACAATTAGACGAATTACGTCTATACAGCCGAAAAAAAAAACCAAGCGGCTTGAGGAAACAAATAAAATAAAAGATATGGGAGCGAATTGTGTGGATGTCTGTCTACTTGAGGAAATAGTAATCTGCGTCTAAAATTCTGATGCGGTGGCTTATCGGGTGTTGAATACAGAGTTTAATCAATATTATTGTAAGTACACCCCATATCTGTCCTTGTAGAGATTCGCCTATACGGTTGAATGAAAAGAGACATGGAAGAAGTCGCAGTTGATCTTGTGAACTCTGGAAATGTACAAGCTAAAACATTCTTTTATTAGATGCATTTTGCCTGGCAATCGATCAATCTGGCGTGCAACAACCTATCTTACGGTCTTTTCTGTCACAGGGAGAATAATTGACAATTGACGGGGTATCACCCTTCATCATTTGTCCTGTTTAGTATACTGTAGATACTTTATCCGGTGTTTGTCTTTCATCAGTTGGAATGTGTAGTAGTTTTAGTCTATATATAAATATCTTCATTACACTTTTTTGTGCAATTGTTTTTGAATTGCTTTTTATTAATTTTAATTTAGGTTAGGTGGAATATTGGTAGTAAGGTGCCATCGGATCTTTTTCCCGATGCGTTTCTATCTTTTTTGGTTTTTACTATAGTGTTACTGAAATATAAACCAATGGAGGCTGTTTTACTATCTGGAGCATAATACTTGGATAATATTTGTATGTATCCATAGGTGAGATGTCACTACATTGAACTCATACATATATGGATATGTAGGTTTGCAGGTTGTATGAATTCATATAAATGAACAATCAAATCTAGAGGGGGTGTGAACGTGGGCCAGCGGTGATGAACAATATAATACCAAGCTAGCGATGATGTGGAAGAACGTACCCCCTGTAATCAGATAAGACACAATCGTATTGGAGGACACAACAGATCTATGAAATAGAACGTGTTTATGTATATTATCTATTAACATATATATATATATATATATTGATTGTAGCGATGTATATATGTATGTGAATACATCCAACCATGGTCAAATCTTTCTATTTCGGTTGATGATCACATCACATCTTGTACATGCACACATTTATCCGTACGGGGCTCATCCCACCCGCCCATCAACCAACCCCCACGGCCGCCACCCTGTGCAACGCCCCAGGAGGTCAGGAGGTCACGTCCTAGGGG